>JAVQJS010143880.1:0-24677 GCA_036024795.1 Galaxias rostratus | reverse complement strand
ACACACACACACACACACACACACACACACACACACACACACACACACACACACACACACACACACACACACACACACACACACACACACACACACACACAACAGAGTGAGCTAACCCACACAGACACAGACTCACACACAGGGAGACGCACAGAAGGACTTTTCTGTGATTGTGTGGTTTTGGGTCGAAGAACCAACTCACAAGAAACATGATGCTTGGTTAAATAGCAGAGGACTCCATTGTCTTAAGAAAGAGAGAGAGAGAGAGAGAGAGAGAGAAAGAGAGAGAGAGAGAAAGAGATAGAGATAGAGAGAGAGAGAGAGAGAGAAAGAGAGAGAGAGAGAGAGAGTGTGGAGGGGGGCAGGCAGGCAATGATAAGTCGGTGATGGTCAGTAAAGTGGCATAGACTAAGACTCTGTTTAGGTATGTGACCTTTGCAGCGTGTCAACTTTAGTTAAGGCTTTGATAAGGGCAAACTCAGACGGCTGTGTTTCTGAACAGTACCACACATCCGGGTGGACTAGCTTGTTTATTTGGTGTGGGATGAGACGGATGAGGAATGAGCGTGCTGTGAAATCTTGGATTGTGAATGACTGGAGTTGACCATGTGTTTGCTGAGCATAGCTAAATTAGGTGCTGGTTTTGTTCTCATCTCACTGTTATTTTTTTGACATAGACAGAATAGTCTAAATTAACTGTAAAATCAGTCCCCTAAAAATAGTATAAAGCCTTTGTTGTTGATAGTTGTTTTACTGGAATAGTTGTTCATCACGAGGATTAAACCTTTAATTTTTTGTCCTGCGCTGCACCCGCAATAGGCCGGAGAGATGATGCTAATACTCCCTGATTGGTGACGGTCGTCTGTCTCGTTGCCGGGAATTGCCCTTGTTTTGTCAGGGTGCAGGTGCACCGTTGTCAAGGCCAAGAGAACGACATGCCAAAGGCCGTCTGAGGGCACGGAGCTCCAGCTCACAGACAACAAGGTTGACACTAGCTTTCTCCCCTCTCTCTTCCTCTCTCTGCCTCTCCCCTCTCTCCCTCACTCTATACCTCTCTCCCCCCCTCTCTCTCTGTCTTTCTCTCTCTCTCTCTCTCTCTGTCTTTCTCTCTGATTTAGTGCAGGGTAGATGAGCCACTGGGTTTGTGTCAGTCTGGCTTTCTGCTTTGGGCTCCATGGAGCACGGTCAGTCTGAATCAACACACACATTACACACAAAACAGAAGTGTTGCATGCTTCGTTATGGACACACACACACACACTCACACACAGACACACACAGACACAGACACACATGCACACACACACACATGCACACACACACACACACACACACACATAGGGGCTGAGCACCGTGTAATAGAGCTGAGGAACGCTCTGCTCGTTCCAGCCAGGGTGACAGTTGTGTGGGCGATGATAATGACGATGATGAGTTAGTCACAAACAGGGTAATTGAACTCTGACCTTGCGCCACTGGTTTTTGAGATGGATGAACGGTGGCCTGCTATTTCTCTCCCATTCATTTCTTTCCTCCTCTTTCTTCTTCTCTTCCGTTTTTTTTCTTCCTCCCTGCCATAGTCAGTGATGTGAATGTGTAGTATGCTGTGTAGTGTCTGCTGTGGCCGATAGTGTGAATGTATAGTATGCTGTATAGTGTCTACAATGGCCAATGTTGTGAATGTATAGTATGCTGTGTAGTGTATGCTATGGCCAATGTTGTGAATGTATAGTATGCTTTGTAGTGTCTGCAATGACCAATGCTGCCAACTTATAGCATGCTAAGTAGTGTCTCCTACGGCCAGTGTTGTGAAAGTAAAGTACGCTGTGTAGTGTCTGCTATGGCCAGTGTTGTGAATGAGCTGTTTGTTGTGTCACTGTGTGTGTGAGGGTTGTGACGGCATCAATCCAGTAGAGGGCGCTGCAGGGCTGTGGTGGGGAGACCTGCAGCTGACTAATCATGGATTGACAACAGGTGTGAGGAATCTGTTGATTGGTCAGCTGTGGGTTATTTATGGGTGTCTGTTTGTTTCAGTGGGAGGTTGGGTGGAAAGGAGCAGGAGACGCTGGAGCAGGCTGAAGGTGTGCCACAGAAAACAAAAAAGTGTTAAAGTTGTGCTCTACCCAAAAAAGACTCAGATTGCTGACTCTATCTCTGCCTGGCTTGTGTGTTGCTCACAGTGTGGTATGATGCTAAGGCCAGAGGTGTTTTTTGTCCGAAGTCCTCAATGGAAACTGTAATGGTTTTGATCTCACCGTTTCTTAAACTTAAGAAATCTCCCATAACAAAACCAGCACGTCTCATCCACTGGAACAGATCCAATAGGTCAATGGCCTGACATATTGGGATTGACTTCACTTCCGCTAGCTGGTTACTGTGTGTTGATCTTGATTGTTTGAGGTGCTTCTTAAAGTGTATATACTACTTGGCTGACTGACTGTGAGCATAGGTGGGTGTGATGGTGGGTGGGTGCTGTTTTATAGTTATTGAGAGATGAATAGATAATATGTTTCCCTAACTAACAATTTCAACATTCAAAAGAGGTCCCTAAGACCTGGACACCACATAAGGGTTTAACATGGATGGGCTTGAGACGCTCCCTTGGCAACACATTGTCAGTGACAATTCAGCGTTAATATATCACAGTCTCTCAGATCACCTTTTTGGACCTTAGGGTCTGTAGCATGACTACCTCCGCTGTCAGCCCCATCAGAGGAACTAAAACAAACAAACACACAGATACAATGATAAAAAAACGTGAATGTTTTAGAAGTGAATATGGAGGAAAAACAGCTTGAAGCTCCCTTTTAATATCCCTGTCTTTCCTTTTCTGTTGCATGTTTAACCAACGGCGGTGTCTTTATCTGATTAAAATATTTAACCCACATCATGTCCCCAGCTTTTGGAGTGGCTTGATTTATGAATTGTTGCCAAAATGTTTTGAGTGGGTGGAGCTACAGTCAAGCCAGCCCATACCAAGTAAATAATCTATGGTATGTAACCTAAACCGAATAAAGAATTTTCAGTATACAACCAAAGCAAATATACAATATAACTACATTTTCATAAACTGAGTAAATAATATGCATTATATAACCTGAACCAAGTGAATGATCTACGGTGAATAACCCAATCTGAGTAAATAATGTACAGTATATTAACAGAAAATAATCTACAGTATATAACCTTAAATGAGTAAATATACACAGTGTGTAACCTAACCTGAGTGAATAATATAACCAAGTGAATAATCTTGTTTATAACCTAATGGATGATTCCAGAACCACTAACCCTGACCCACTGTCCACAGACTGCATAGATTTCTCAATCCAGTCGTTGCCTTTATGTACAGAACACATGTACAGTGCCTACCATCCCTGGATTTGGTCTGACTTAAATGAGGTGCTCACCTTCACTGTCTGTATATTGTTTGACACTGTTACAGTGACAACGCAGCTGGCTGTATGTGTGTGCCTATCTGTGTGTGTGTCTGTGTGTGTGTATTTGTGTGTGTGTGTGTATGTGTGTGCCTGTCTGTGTGTCTCTGTGTGTGTGTGTGTCGCTCTCTTCTTGTCCTTCTTTCCTCTATGTAGAGATGTGTGAGGGTGGGGGGAGTAAGAGAGACAAACAGTATGACAAACGTTCGAGTCATCCGAGTCAAGTATGTGTGTGTGTGTCTGAATTGTGTGTGTGTGTTACAGAAGAAGGGAACATTTATGTGATTTATTTTCATACTTTGAGCTTGCATTATTAATTAATGGAAAAAAAACTGTCAAGCCTTTAAGTGATTTTGGTAATTTGTTATTTTTAGTCTGGCAGAATAAAAAATGTCCCACATTGATTGTGCTCCAGCATTTACACACAAGTTGATCCCAACCAACAGCCACAGTCCATCTATGGATACAGTTCCTCTATAGACACAATTAATATGTAGACACAGTTTATTTGCAGACACATTTAATCTATAGGATATGGTCCATCAATAAACGCAATTAATTTGTAGACACAGTTAATCTGTAAACACAGTTCATATGCAGACAGTTAATCTCTAGACACAGTTCATCCATAGACAAAGGTAATCTGCAGATACAGTCCGTCTGTAGACACAGTCCATCTGTAGACAGCACCTCCTCTTAGCACTAAAAGAAAACAGACAGACACCAAATACACACTCACGTAAACACAAAACCACCAAATACTCTCACTCATGTTTCGTACTTTGCTTGTCACAATGATTTATGTTCTTTTCTGATCTGCTCTGTAATTTCTTATGGTTAAAAACTACATGAATTTAATACCCCTCCAACCCCATCCCACTCCCACCATCTCCTCTCTCTGGCAGCGTGTTTGTCGGGCTACTTCAAAGCTTCCCAGGGGGACAGCAAGTGTCTCCAGTGTCCCATCAACAGCCGCACGCCCAACGAGGGCGCCACCAGCTGTGTGTGTCGGAACGGTTACTACCGCACTGACTCCGACCCCGCCCAGATGCCCTGTACCAGTACGTAACCATAACCCTAACTCTAACCCAGAACCAGCCCAGATTCCATTTACCAATATGCAACCCTAACCCTTACCCTTACCCCAACCGATGCCCTGTATCAGTATGTGCATGTTTACATATCTACATATCCTTTCTCCTCTCCAAAGACAGTGTCGGAAACTAGTTCACACACAATAAAGAAGCGTGAATAGTAAACTTTCCCTAACACTGAGTCCGGATTGAAATTCTTTAGGAATTTTGTAATATATTATATTTAGGCTTTGTATTAGCTTATTTACAAGACATTACCGTGCATATACCACATACCTTTGTCCGCCGTCTCCATGTCAGCCATCCCCTCAGCACCCCAGAACGTCATCTCCATGGTGAACGAGACGTCTCTGCGTCTGGAGTGGAGTGCCCCGCTGGACGTGGGCGGGCGTGAGGACGTGGTCTACAACATCATCTGTAAGAGCTGTGGGGGCGGGCGGGGCGGAGGGTGCACGCGCTGCGGGGACAACGTGCAGTTCCTGCCCCGGCAGCTAGGGCTCACACACACCAGCGTGCAGATCAGCGACCTGCTGGCACACACACAGTATACCTTTGAGATCCAAGCTGTCAACGGAGTGTCGGATCAGAGCCCCTACTCCCCGCAGTACTCCTCTGTCAACATCACCACCAACCAAGCTGGTAGGAACTATATATATATTATATATATGTATACTACTGCTGTTTGATGTACTATATTGACATATCATTTTACTACAGTATATTATAGACTATATACTATACTACTACTGTATACTGTTTGTACAAAATTATATACTCCTACTGTATACTATATACTATACATATGTACTACTCCCCTCTGATATACCATCACCAACTTGGCTGTTAGGAGCTAATCACTATGCACTATATTATAAACTATACTAAACATAGATTATATTGAATATTTGATTGCCATACACTAAGCTTAGAATATGAAACGAAGTTGAATCTATTCATTATTTTCGAAAGCCTAAATACTACCATACTCTCACCTTGAAGTATTGATAATCTCAGTCAAAATTAGGCAGTCACTGCTAACAAGCTTGGAATTTTTTTTAGAACTTGATGCTAAATACCTCTCTGTCCTGCTCTATCCCTATCTTTCTCTTCATCTTTCTCTTCCTCTTTCATTGTCTCTCTCATCTCTTCTTTTCATTTGCCTTTTTCTCTTCCTTTCTTGTTGTCTCTCTCTCCCCCTGTCTTGCTTCTTCTTCCTCTTCCACTCAGCTCCGTCAGCGGTGTCCATCATGCACCAGGTGAGCCGTGGCCCAGAAAGCATCACCCTTTCCTGGTCTCAGCCTGACCAGCCCAACGGTCTCATCCTGGACTACGAGCTGCAGTACTACGAAAAGGTACTGACCCTTACCTTAACCCTGACCCAAGCTCTGTCCTGGTCCCAGTCGAACCACAAATCCATACTCAGAACTAGGATAAGGTACATTACCACGGGCCCTCTAGTTACTCAAAAGGGTTATGTACATCAGCTGGTTACAAGCATTTGGGCATACTAGAACATTCTGAAGGCCAGATCCGTCTAGAACATTGTTTAAGACCTGTGACTCTTGTCTGCCTCCAAACAGTTTCAGCACAGATTGTGGTAAATTATTCATAAAGAAAAATACTGCGTAGTTATAGTCACAGACTAAAATCCCTTGTGTGCGTGCCATTCAGAGCCAAGCGGAGTGGAACTCCTCCACGGTCAGGAGTCAAACCAACACTGCCCTCATTCAGGGCCTCAGGCCAGCAGCCATCTACGTGTTCCAGGTGCGCGCTCGCACCGTGGCAGGATTCGGACGCTTCAGCGGGAAGATGTATTTCCAGACCATGACTGAAGGTATGACTCGCCCGGAACTCACGTGGTGGTGCTCAAACCTTCTGCCTTTACCTGCTGTTTCTTCATCCATATCTGTTATGTAGACTCACTCATGGTCATAGGTAACCTTTATGTTTATTTGAATGAAGATGCAGACATCTTTCAAGAGAAGATGTTACTTTGTATACAACCCCATGATTCAATGAGTGTACTACTGTATGAACACAGAAATGATTTGGAAGTAAAGATGAATGTGTGCACTGTGTTGCCTCTTGTGGCCATCGGACGAAATGCACAGATCAAACAATGTCTTTATTTTACCACGAGTCTTAAGCAGTATGTAAAACTGGATCACTTACATTTTTATTATTTCGTATTTTATCTGCTTTTCTTTGTCCATTGTAATCCCTGTTAGGTTAAACATTGATGCCAAAAATGAATTTTCTCTTTATATGTTCAGAGTTATATAAGTACCAACAGGAGCTTTTCTGTTTGTATCTTATGTCCTCAGAATAGAAGCACCAATATGATCTGTTCTGTTTGCATCTTCAGAGTAATATGAGCCCCAATATGATCTGTTCTGTTTGTATCTTCTATTCTCAGATGAATAAAATTACCAATATGATCTGTTCTGTTTGTGTACTCAGAGGAATACAAGTCCAGCATTCAGGAGAAGCTGCCCCTCATTATCGGTTCAGCCGCTGCCGGAGTGGTCTTCATCATCGCTGTCGCTGTTGTTATCATTGTCTGCTGTCGGTAAGCCAAAGCTTACTGCACAGTTACCACACAACAACACACATCCCACAAAACAGTGAAGATTTCTGTCTGGGACTGTGTTCTGTTTAATCTCCTGAATATCGTTCCAGTAGCAGCAGGAATACAGAGAGGCCAGAAACTGAGTACACAGATAAGCTACAGCATTACACCAGTGGACACAGTGAGTGCAAAACTACACTACACTACACTACACTACTCTACTTCACACTACAAATACAGCTTATATAAAGTACTAAACTACATTACGCTACAGGAAGGCTATAGTTCTACACTACATTACACCAGAGGACACAGTGAATAACGTTCTGTTTTGTCTAGAGCTAAGTCAAAGAGCTGTTGTTCTGCTCTTGTCCCTGTGTCTCTGTATGTGTGTCAGTGTCCCCAGGGATGAAGATCTACATCGACCCCTTCACCTACGAAGACCCCAACGAGGCTGTCCGAGAGTTCGCCAAGGAAATTGACATATCCTGTGTGAAGATTGAACAAGTCATTGGTGCAGGTATAGAAGCTTTCACTCTGCCACTTCTCTCTGGATCTACCTCAGTGATTTAACATAAACAGACTGCCACACTGTTCCTACATTATTTTGCCTAAGTAGACAGCTAAACTCTTCCTCGGTTGTTTAACGTAAGATAGCTAGGGCCATCTTCCTCCTCATTGATTCAACATAAGTAAACTTTTTCAAAGTAGACAACGATACCCTTCCTCAGTGTTTTTATTTATACTACCTGTTTTATGCCCTTGCACAATATAGAGAACATGTGACAAGTCTCAATTATCCTACTTTTCAACAAATGCATTTTCGTTAACTGTTTTCTTGTCAGATAATTTGTAAAGATAATCTCTTTCTGGGCCCCCTTATGATTTAGAACTACCTTAAATCTAGGTGGCATTTGTTCAACAAGGTACTGAAAATATTCTTCAGAGATTTCGGTCCATATTGACCTATCAATATTGTCACTGGAGAGGCCATTTGAGTACAGTGAACTCATTGTCATGTTCAATAAACCAGTTTGAGATGATTTGAGCTTTGTGACATTGCGCGCTACCCTGCTGAAAGTAGCCTTCATGGTCAGCTACAATACTCAGGTAGGCTCTGGTATTTAAATGATGCTCAATTGGTGCTAAGGAGGCCAAAGTGACAAGAGTGACACCCGGAGTAATCTCCTCCTGCAGGGGCCCATCTGCTTTAAGGTTCAACTTGTACATTCAGAGATGGTCTTCTACATTGATAGTAACGAGTAGTTATTTGAGTTACTGTTGCCTTTCTATCATTTTTAGCCTGTCTGGGCCTTCTCCTTTGATCTCTGGCATGAACAAGGCATTTTTGCCTTAATAATTGACACTCACTAGGCATTTATTCTTTTTTGGACCATTCATTGTAAACCCTAGAGATGGTTGTGTGTGAAAATCCCAGTAGATTTTCATAAACAGCAGTTTATGAAATACCCCCACCTGGCACCAACAACCATGCCATGTTCAAAGTCACTTAAATCCCCTTTCTCCTCCATTCTGACTCTCTGTTTGAACTTTACAAAGTCATCTTGACCATGTCTACATGCCTCAATGCATTGAGTTGCTGCCACATGATTGGCTAATCAAATAGTTGAACAGGTGTACCCAATAAAGTGACCAGTGAGTGTAAATATACACACACACACACACACGCACACAATAGTATTGATGACTTTTGCTGTGCTTCTCCAGGGGAGTTTGGGGAGGTGTGTAGCGGGAACCTGCGTCTCCCGGGGAAACGGGAAATCTTGGTGGCCATCAAGACCCTGAAGACGGGCTACACGGAGCGCCAGAGGCGGGACTTCCTGTCGGAGGCATCCATCATGGGACAGTTTGACCACCCAAACATCATCCACCTGGAGGGTGTGGTCACCAGGAGCAGCCCGGTCATGATCATAACTGAGTTCATGGAGAACGGCTCGCTAGACTCCTTCCTCCGGGTAAGGACTCCCTAATTGGCTGACTGATCACTGCCACTATAAATAACTGTCTAGACTCCTTCCCACGGGTAAAGACTCAATGCCTGATCACTATCACAAATTATTAACTCAATATTTGCTTGCTTATTGGTTAATTTAATGGGTAATCGACTCCTATAGATCTATTTGTTTGTTCATTTTGTAATGCTGAACACGCCTGGGTAAAATTTTTCCCACAAAGCTGCCCTCAGACTCAGGAATGGTAGATGTGTTTCTTTGAATTCTGTCACAATGAAACCTCAATCCTTCAGGACAAGCAGAACTTGTCAGGAACATGAAGGAGTTAGGAGAACTGGCAGGTCAGGAGGTCACAGTGTGGTTTTGTCTCTGCCATGGCAGCAAAACGATGGTCAGTTCACCGTGATCCAGCTGGTGGGCATGCTGCGGGGCATCGCCGCGGGGATGAAGTACCTGTGTGAGATGAACTATGTGCACCGCGACCTGGCCGCACGCAACATCCTGGTCAATTCCAACCTAGTGTGCAAAGTGTCCGACTTCGGCCTGTCACGTTTCCTGGAGGACGACACGTCAGACCCCACCTACACCAGTGCCCTGGTCAGTCTGTTTGTGTATGTGTGTGTGTGTGTCTTGGTGTGTGTGTGTGTGTGTCTTGGTGTGTGTGTGTGTGTGTGTGTGTGTGTGTGTGTGTGTGTGTGTGTGTGTGTGTGTGTGCACGCATGTGCGTGTGTCTGTGTGTGTGGGTTTGACCATACGCTGACGTGTGTATGTTTGATTGTGAATGCAGAATATTCCTACTTGTACGTGTATGTTCTGTTCCTTGTGTCACTGTTTGTATGCTGACTTATCTATATTATTTTGTGTGTGTGTGTGTGTTTGCCTCAGGGAGGTAAGATCCCTATCCGGTGGACCGCCCCCGAGGCTATCCAGTACAGGAAGTTCACCTGCTCCAGTGACGGGTGGAGCTACGGCATTGTCATGTGGGAAGTGATGTCATATGGGGAGCGGCCCTACTGGGACATGAGCAACCAGGATGTGAGTAAACAGGAAGGAAGTTCACTTATTCTAAGGCTTCCTCTTTAAACAGGAAGACATTTTACTTCTACTAAAACATATTTTTCAAACATAAAAGGAAGTTAACTCCTGAAACCTCACTAAGGAACAGATGAAAACTGTGAAACACCCTATAGAAGTTGCGATGGGCCTCACTGTAAACTGTATTTAAACCCTTCTATATTGTCAACTATCCATTATTATGAGTTTATTTCTGCTGATGCCCTGATCTGTAGGTGATCAACGCCATTGAACAGGACTACAGACTGCCTCCCCCGATGGACTGTCCCAGTGCACTGCACCAGCTTATGCTGGACTGTTGGCAGAAGGACCGTAACAACCGGCCTAAATTCAGCCAGATTGTCAGCACCCTGGACAAGATGATCCGTAACCCCACCTGTCTGAAGGCCACCACCCCTCTGTCTTCCAGGTGAAATTTGGCCTCAAATCAAACACACTCTCTTTGCTTCTTTTATTTAGTCATTCTTTATGAAAGAAACTGGAAAGTAAGGCGTGTGTCATGTAGATGTCTGTGTGCTGTGCTGATCTGTTCTGATGTGAGAGTCTCTTCCAGACTGTTGGTTCCTCATGCTGCTAATGGGACTCTTCTACCCCCTGTTTTCTCTTCCCTCTGCTCTCTCTCTCCTCTGCTCTCCTCACGTCTGCTTTCTCCTTTTTCCAGTGTCCATCTCCCCCTGTTGGACCGCAGCACTCCAGACTTCTCCAGCTTCACCACGGTGGATGAGTGGCTCGATGCCATTAAGATGGGACAGTATAAGGAGAACTTTGCCAACGCAGATTTCACCGACTTTGACTTGGTCTCTCAAATGACCATGGAGTAAGTAACCCTATCCCTTACCTTAACCCTATTTCTAAGACTGACCCTAGTTTCCACAGAGACATTGTGAGACTGTAGGTAACGCTGTTAGATTGTGTTTGTGTGCGTGTTTGTGTGTGTGTGCGTGCGTGTGTGTGTGTCTCCACAGAGACATCATGAGGCTGGGAGTGACGCTGGTCGGCCACCAGAAGAAGATTCTCAACAGTGTCCAGTCCATGAGAGCTCAGATGAACCAGATCACCTCAGTGGAGGTCTGACCTTCAACATCCGGGAACCCTGCCCAATGCCCTAAAAGACTAACCTCCCAGCTCCCCACTCAGTCCCTCTGATAGACTGAGCTCTGACATCCTTGACCCATTAAGACCACTGCCCGGTCTCCCTGACTTCTGACCTTCTAGACCCACCTCAATCCCCTCCTGGTTTCCCTGACAGGCTTACCTGCGACCTCTTTCCTCCTTTCTTGTTCTAAAAGAAGAGTAGACCAGCCAGGTAGTGCACACTGTGACTGTGAAAAATCTGCCAGCCAAGTAGTGCACACAGTGACTGTGAAGAATCAGCCAGGCAGGTAGTTCACACTGTGACTGTGAAGAGTAGGCCAGGCAGGTGGTGCACATAGTGACTATGTTTAGATGACATCAGTGTTCTTTCCTACAGCCTCTGTGTTAAGCTTAACCCGGTCCCTTCTTGTTCAGACCGGTCTATTCTGTTTTCAGTTCAGATGTTCGCTCTCTGGGCAACAGAAACCAGTTTTCCTAGTCTTACCGCTTGTAGGTTCCTTGTTGTATGATTTGTATTTGCTCCCAGACTGGAATTGTGTTTCCAGACTTGCCCTTTAAAAGGGCTTTAGTAACAAAAGTCCAGATTAGTTCTGTAAGGGCAGAGGGAAGTACTTCAGACATCTGTCACTCTTCAAGATGGACGCCGCAAGGCTAATACAGAGGATCCTCAGCCAGGGTTTGTCAAAAAGATTTTCATGGCTTCTGAAGAATCGTCTCAGACAAATGGACAGTTGACGGGTAGATAATTTAAGACTTTGTGGACATTTGAGGAAATAGGACGTATAAACGAAGCATCCAGAGACTCACCTCCACAGGACCAAGTGCCATCAGAGCCTGCATTGAACTGGTGACAGTTGAAAAAATGTATAATTTAGTATTTTAGTGGATATGTCTTCTTATTTGTTTCTATTACACTACTGACCTCGTTAGAACAGATTTGTAAACACACAATTACCTTGTGAACGTACAGTGCATGTCAGGGCCTTTTACATATCAACTGTGGGTGTGTGTCTTATCAATGGAAAGACAGTTACCTCATCTGTCAGTTACCCCCCCCCCCCCCCCCACACACACACACCCCACTCACACAGACATGCACCCACGCCCTGCTTCCCCTGTTCTTTTCTGCTACCATCAGGCTGAAAGTGGAAAGAGAAAATATCTCTGTTTTGAGGACTGAAAAAAATAAATACACTGAAATGTACAAACTTCCAGTTGGGGGAAGAGAGAAGGACTAATATGAGAAACATTATTTATTTTCATGTGTCTATAATTAGCACCTTATTATGAATAATTTAAGATAGACACTTCTCTGAAATCTTCCCACGATAACAAAAAAAAATAAGATTCCATTTATTCTTTGCAACTGTTTGTGGTTAATATAATTTTTTAAGATGTTTTCCTGGTTTTGTAAATAAGCACTTCCTTCCTCTGTGGTATAAAATGGCTGCCTTTAAGTGTAAAGCTGTATGTGCCGTTATTGCACAAAATGGCAGCTTTAGAAGTGGTACAACAATGCCACAGGATGAGTGGTTTTGAAAATACTTCACAGAAAACACTATAACCAAGAAAGCATATTTTGTTCTGTTTTTAAATGTTTTTGATAACGTTCTGTGATTTTTTTATAAATGTATTATACTGCTATGACAATTATTCACTTTTAACGGTGAAAACCGTGACGCACAGTGAACAGTTGGGGTGTTTTTGTAAGAAATGTATGAAAGGTCATTTCAGAAATGACATACATCTTTGCAAAGAAAGGGGCTATACCTCTTTCTCATATATTGTGCCAGCACATCACAAGTTTACAGAACCATACTTTGTAACATTGTTTAAAGGTCAGCATGAAGCTTTTGGAAAATAGTCTTTGCATAGTGTGTTATAGTGGTACACAGATTTTTACAAACACTTATTTTGCCCGCCCTCCTCAACCTTAGAAGTTTTCCACCGGTTTTAATGTTATGAGTTGTGAGTTGGAGGGTACCTCAGTAAAACCGTAGACTGTTAATTGGAACCTATACAGTCAACACTGTGGTGGTAACCAGAGAGACCAACCAGTAGTCTAGCTTGCCGTATTGATTCAATTGAGAAAAAATGCTTCCAAATACAGATTAAATAGCTTATCGTCAAGCACTTTTAGACAGTACTTAGCAAAGTTTTTATCATGATGCATTCATTTTTTAGGTCTACTATTCATGCAACAACAAAGAGCACCATGTTACCACCATCATCTCGTTATCGATTGGAAATGGTAACTATTGCAAGTCATTTGCATGATACAGAAAAATCTGGAACTTATTAATGAGCCAATCTTAGTCAGAACGCCAAACATTACATGCCAGTGTTGAATTGACATTGATACAGTAGAAAGGCATCTAAAAGTTCAAATCCAACATGATTTACAGTGGACTATATTATCTTTTTAACATTGATGGCAAACCATCTCAACGTCCAGTATTGAATATGTTTAGGTATTCTGTATGCACCAAAGCCACCATTCCACTGATTAATGTTGAAAGGTATTATCATTGGTAGTAGTAGTAAAATCCTCATTATTATTTGTAAGTAAATACATTGATGACTCACTGGTAAGACACATGGTAGTACACAATTTAAAATCCTTTGAAAAAAGTTTCAAATATTGAAATTGAGGAAGTTACAAGCAGTTGATTTCACAATTCCCTGACGCCTTGTCACAGGCAGTGTCCATGTTTTCTTTGCTGTGTCTGGTTGCTATGGAAAAACCAAAATGGTCGCTCCAACCATTACCTGGACACCTATGGGGCTATGTCCTCACTGCACACACCTTATAAAAAAGTACCTTCAGTTTTAATGTGTCTGTTCAGATGTGTAAAGAAGAAGAAAATAACATTAGTGTCATGCTGTATGCACTGTTTCTATCTTTCTCGTCCTCCATTATATTTATCTGAGATGAAAAACTGCACTACTCCTACTTCCTTTGTACTTATATTTACTGTGATGTTCCCACTTGCTGAGTCTTTCGTTCCCCAAAACCCGTTTACCCTGAGAGCCTGAGAGATAGACAGCGGAGATTTTTTCTCCCAGCTGGCGTGTTGTCAAGATGGAGATATGACCACATTACTCACAACGTTTCAGTGGAGAGTTTAAAGGGTTTGTATTTTGGGTTGGGATAAGATCAGGCGCTGACACTAAAAATTCACCTCTTCATAATCCCTACCACTGTGATATTTGAGTGTTGAATTGACTGTATAAATGTACATTTGACTGTATCCCTGTGACTGATGTAACAATTTCATTATTTGTAATATTGTTATTGGTCTATTTTGTAAAAAAAATAAAAAATTAAAAGAACAAAAGAAAAGAAAAGAAAAAAAACAACCGCAAACTGGAAATTTGTAGCAACAGTCTTCATTAAATACATTTATAAAAATGTGTAGATTTCTTCTGCTTTTTCATAGTCGAGTGCTTTGAGCGTCTACAACGAGCGTTTGTAAAAAATAAAAAAAGCCCACTGGGGAGAAAACATGTTCATAGGCAATCTAAATGTTGGTTGAGTTAACTGCTTTACTCATCCATACCCTCTTTTGAACATTGGTTATAAAGATGGAGTGGTTTAAAAATACACACGGTACAGTGTTAGAATATCCATCATGCCATGACCCCTTTTTTGAACATTGATTCTAAGGATTGAATAGCTAAAATTAAAGAATTGCTCCGGAAAAGGTCCTAGAAGATCATTGAAGTTCACAGCGCATTGAACTGCCGCACAAGAAGCCAAGTGAATCGTATTTTTGAAGGTCAAAAATGCTCATAAAAGATCCTGAAGAAAATGGGTTTTTTTGGATTTTATGCTAATAATTGTAACTATTATTTGAGACCTAGAATAACTGATATCATAAACTATGTGCAGGGCCGCACGGTGGTGCAGTGGTTAGCACTGTTGTCTCACAGTAAGAAAGTCCCGGGTTCAATCCCCACCTGAGGGCCTTTCTGTATTGAGTTTGAATGTCCCCCCTGTGTTGGCGTGGGTTTCCTCCGGGTACTCAGTTTCCTCCCACAGTCCAAAAACATGTAAATTCATAGGTGAATCTAAATTGTCCATTGGTTTGAATGTGTGTGTGAGTTGTTGTATGTCTATATGTTCACCCTGCGATGGTCTGCCGATCTGTCCAGGGTATACCCCACCTCTCGCCCGACCTTGGCTGGGATAGGCTCCAGCACCCAACCCCCCCTCCCCCCGTGACCCTACATAGGAAAAGCCGTGGATAATGGATGGATAATCTATGTCATAGCTGTAGATCTCATCACCATGCTGTGTGCAATGTAAACATGGTGTTTTATAGCCTGTAATTCCAACCATGGGCATAAGGGGGCATCAGAGACAACATCAACAAAGTCTAATCTCCCTTCTGCCGGTCTCGTGTTACCATTAGAGTTGTATTACGGATCAATTGTTTGCATTTGTGCTGAAGTGGGCTTTTTATTAGGCTAAATTGTATTTAAAATATGCTGGGAAAAATAGTATAACAAATTTATTTATCATTTGCTGCAAAAGTTTATTTTATTTTTGCATTTCTTCACAAAAACACAACAAAAGAAATAACAGCTCTTGGAGTCTACTGATGTGATTGCTGATTTGATCCTGAATGCAGAACATTTTCCTGTAGTCGGTCGGGTCCCTAGTAACTTGCAACGGTGCACTGCATCCTGCGTCATGCCTAAAGTGTTTATCGCTCCACACTTGATATTGGGTAAAGTACTGTGGAAATTGCAGCTCACTCTAATTTCATACCCTATCACGCCCTTCAAATAAACTAGTCATCAGCCAATTAACTGGTTATTTCATCTATATTATCCAATAATTGTTGCTTCACAGTTGATCTCTTCCATCTATTGCTATCAAAAAGAAAAACATAAAAACATAGTTGGGTTTAAAACAGGAGCACTGTTTTAAGGGAAATGTAAAAATTTAAAATCTAGCATGTTGTAGGCCTTGCATTCACTTGCATTGTTAATCTTTGAACCACAGATTCAATTTTTAGGGTAATTTGAGGTTAGGGTAGGGTCAGTCAGTCAGTCAGGATCAGGTTGAGGTTGGGAGATTAAACATTGCCTCATGCTGCTTTGTTTGTCCCAGTTCTTGCATTGGCAGATGTGTGGAATGTTTGGGGACTATGGTACAAACACAAGCACACCCACATACAGGCACAAACACGGGCACACACGCACACATGCACACAAACAAACACACACACACACACACACACACACACACACACACACACACACACACACACACACACACACACACCATTCCCACATACAAGCACGTATGGCTCTGTCTGCATGTCTCTATCAAACCTATCAGGTTTCTGTGTCCTCTCAGTCCCTCTGAAGAGTAGGCCTATGGTGCCAGCTAGGGCCGCTGTCCTTGACTGACGCTGAACAGGCATGTTGAGCATAAACACACCTGTCATGCGGACACAGCACAAACACACCTGTTGAGCGGTCACAGCACCAATGGGGCACAGATGACAGCCATTGTCCTGTGTTACGGAACAATCTCTGAAGAATTAGAGGAGTAGGGGGAAGAGCAGAAGAGGGATGAAGAGGATGAGGAGCAGGAGGACAATGAGGAAGAGGAGAAACAGGAGTAGGACCGTTTGTGAAGGTGGGGTGGAGTTCCTCTTCCCTGTTGTCCTCTGTTCCTGTGTCATTTCCTGTTGGCTGGGTTCAGCCTTCCTGTCCCACTGTGGACCAGCCGTTATTCACACGCTGACATTCATCATTTATTTACATGTTTCATGACAGCCTGGGGAGATTCAGCTTTAGTCGTTTCCCTATTGCTGCATGACATCCAGACAGGAAAGCTGACATCACAGCTCCATGTTTTATACTTTTTCATCATTGCTAAAACACATTTCTTGAACCATTGCCCCGTTTTCTCTAAACCTTAAACACATGTCCAAATATTCAAACGACATTCACATAACCCCTGGCTCTTTTGGCCGAAATCAAGCAATTCTTTCATATCCTAAACACAGCCAGTCAAAATATAACAACCACAGAGCTTTTACACTACATGATAAAATAGAGGACACAGCATCCAGGGCAGGTAGTATTTTTCTAGTAAGAAAGTTTGTTTTTTCTTCAAACACAAAAGTATAATAGCTATCACAACTTTGTGCAGTGAATTTGCTATGTTGTAAACTGAAAGAACTGCGAGAATGTAGTACAGTCTTGCACATCTGTAAATTCAGCTCTCGATAAACAAAATACAGTAAGCACCCCCCCCCCCTAAAAAAAAACCATTACATTAATAGCACATTATTGAACACAATTTTGCAACTGCAAAATCAAAGTCAACGAAAGATTACTGTAATTCTGCCTCAGCATCACATCTTTCACAGTTATCTGAATTAATCAGAAATGACTGTTTTTGAGTATTAGGATTTGTGTTTTATGTTTTGAGGAAATTAGTGAAGATTTCAAGACATTTTTCAAGAAAGGTTTTTAGCAATAGTGAAAGACTAAGTAGTTCTACGTAGTTGTTGCCTGCCTTGTCATAAGAATTTCTTTGCTCAGAATGATCCTGTGTTATACTGTGCATTTGAAAAATAAAACACTTTGAACTTTGAACTATAAATATAGCCCGTGGGGCTCTGAGTCACAGTCGGCTGTTTTACTGCTGTTGGCTTGCTGGCTTAATGCGCGTTTCATGGTATTCAGTTTTGTCATGTAATGTTATGTCTGTTGTAACGATGGGGAGCATTGTGTGTCTACATCTCACAAGGCCTCAGAGGGTGTGCTGTTTCTCAAAGTTTAGGTCTCCTCACCATGGCTGAGAGAGAGAGAGAGAGAGAGAGAGAGAGAGAGAGAGAGAGAGAGAGAAAGAGAGAAAGTTTGGGAGTTATTTGAATACGAACATTTCACCGAGGCGATTAGCAGGTTAAAACAAACTAATAAACAGATGCAGAATCTTCCTACTCATTACTTTCATAGCGGTGGTGTAATTCCAAATGCGACCAGCAGGAGGGCTCCCTAGCATAGCAGTAAGTCCGACAGCAGCTCTTGGCTGAGGATATGCACTGTTGACGATTGTGACAATTCCATAAATCCCCCTGACCAATGACTCATCTGACTTTGGCTCCTGTGTGTGGAACCTATTTGGTTCCAATACGATGTGGGTTCCCGTGTCTGGGTGTGAGGGATGGAAAGACAGCCGGTCTCTCGTCCGACCGGAGCGGTGAACAAAATCTCGTCTTCGCTGAGGAATTGCTTTGTTCCTTAATACATAGGCTTTTATTATGTGTGTGTGTGTTTGTGCATGTGCGTGTGTGCGTGTGTGTGCGTGTGTGTGTGTGTGTGTGTGAGTGTGTGTGTGTGTGTGTGTGTGAGTGTGAGTGTGTGTGCAGTCCTTCCTGTCTGTTCGTTGCTGCCTGCCGTTAGTAGGATGACTGGCTAGGACACCGGGCTTTCTGTCTGCTTCTATTCTATCCCCACGGAAACATGTTCCGGAACCCATGGATCACCAGCTACCTGAGCCATGTCAGTTACTGTGCCCCAGGTAAGACTGGGAGAGGGCTCCGGGCTGCAGCACATTAGCGTTGCTCCATAGACTCAGTCAGGGGCTGACATTAGCTGGTGGGAACTGGAATGGATTCGTAGACGTGGCTTTCAGAGAGATTTCTGCTGTACAGGAATGTTGACATTGACTAGTGTGATTGTGTATTTGTCTGCGTGAGAGTGTGTGTGTGCACATACACTGACTTTGTTTAGTCTCTTTGTTCATCTTTTGATCTAGTTTATTGTACAGGTCATGCACATGTTTGCTATGCTGGTGTCCCCAGCCGTGTTCAGTCTCGCCAGTCAGTGGCATGTTTCTCTCTGGCCTGTCAGCCATGCTGCTCTATGGTACAGCCTGTTAGTACCATGCTGCTCTATGGTACAGCCTGTTAGTACCACGCTGCTCTATGGTACAGTCTGTTAGCACCACGCTGCTCTCTGGTACAGCCTGTCAGCCACGCTGCTCTCTGGTACAGCCTGTTAGTACCATGCTGCTCTATGGTACAGCCTGTTGGTACCACGCTGCTCTCTGGTACAGCCTGTTAGCACCATGCTGCTCTCTGGTACAGCCTGTTAGCACCACGCTGCTCTCTGGTACAGTCTGTTAGCACCATGCTGCTCTCTGGTACAGCCTGTTGGTACCATGCTGCTCTCTGGTACAGTCTGTTAGCACCACACTGCTCTCTGGTACAGTCTGTTAGCACCATGCTGCTCTCTGGTACAGTCTGTTAGCACCACACTGCTCTCTGGTACAGACTGTTGGTACCACGCTGCTCTCTGGTACAGCCTGTTAGTACCACACTGCTCTCTGGTACAGCCTGTTGGTACCACGCTGCTCTCTGGTACAGCCTGTTAGCACCATGCTGCTCTCTGGTACAGCCTGTTGGTACCACACTGCTCTCTGGTACAGTCTGTTAGCACCACACTGCTCTCTGGTACAGTCTGTTAGCACCACACTGCTCTCTGGTACAGTCTATTAGCACCATGCAACTCTCTGGTACAGCCTGTTAGTACCATGCTGCTCTCTGGTACAGCCTATTAGTACCATGCAGCTCTCTGGTACAGCCTGTTAGTACCATGCAGCTCTCAGGTACAGCCTGTTAGCACCATGCTGCTCTCTGGTACAGTCTGTTAGCACCATGCAGCTCTCTGGTACAGTCTGTTAGCACCATGCAGCTCTCTGGTACAGCCTGTTAGTACCATGCTGCTCTCTGGTACAGTCTGTTAGCACCATGCTGCTCTCTGGTACAGACTGTCAGCCATGGTGGTCTCTGGTACAGCCTGTTAGCACCATGGAGCTCTCTGGTACAGCCTGTTAGCACCATGCTGCTCTCTGGTACAGCCTGTTAGCACCATGCTGCTCTCTGGTATTGCCATTCAGCCTCTGCCCACTGTGGACAGGATCTCCTGTGAGGCCACCATGGTTAGTGGCCTATGAAACACTACCCCCCCCCCCCCTACCAGAGGGGTGTCCTTCTTCTCAGTGAAACCTAGCAGCAGTCCATGCATACCCAACAAGTATTGCATTGAATGGCAGCTTAGCTTAAGCTTCTCATGGGTTAGCACGTGTTTCTCTTTGGTTCATTTACGTTTGTTTCATACAGCAGTGATGTTGCGGTTAAGATTAAGATTAGGGATGTACTTAAAGAATGAATATTGCACACACAACAATTCAAAGTCGCCCCCATGTAAGACATCATGTGGTTCTGTTGAGCCCCACCCCTCTGGGAGCTTGCAGCCACCAATCCAACGTCACTGCCTCTCGAACCTTTCTGTCCGTCAACATAGATGTCCAATCGTAGCTATGGATATCCATGGCAACGTGGAGGCTCGCTGGGCTGTCAGGGGCAGGTGGAGTCATCCATTGCTGTTGTATTCAAGTCGTCTTTGTTTCGGGTTTGGAATCTATTACCTCATCATGTGAAATACCAATTTGTAATAATAATAATAATAATAATAATCATAATAATACTAATAATCATAATAATAATACATTTATTTTTGTTTTCATCATTATTATTATTAAGTTATAAATGTTGCCCTGTTCCAGAATGCTGTACTGCAGGCGTAGGATGTGAGACCAGGTTGCCTCAGCCATCTCCACCAAACCTCGGTTCTGTTCAGTTTACTACATATCATGACAGTTATTTTTGTCTTTCCATTCTTAGACGTTGCGGGAATAGAAACACAGACATTTTAGGGTGTCTGTTTGGGATGGACAAACGACTCTGATCAAAGGTTAGGTAGAAGCTGGTAGGGTTATGGAACGGTTTCAGGACATTATAGTGACAGTGAAGCACATTGGTCTATTATATCAAAGGTTAGGTGCAAGCTGGTGGGGTTAGGGAACAGTTTCGAGGGTATTACAGTGACAGTGTAGCACATACTGTAGGTTTATTATGTCAATGGTTAGGTACAAGATGGTGGGGTTAGGTATTAGAGTGACAGTGTGGCACATACTGTAGGTTTATTATATCAAAGGTCCAAACCCCACTTAGGTGCCCTGTCACCTGTTACTGGGAACCATGGCAACCCTGTGTGTTCTAGAAGGTCACCTGTTCCCTGTGCTGGGGCCGACTTCAGCACAGAGAGAGAGAGAGGGCCAGGCAGACCTTTACCCTGGACTAAGTTTGAGAAGATTGAGGGGCTGTTCAACATAGACTTCCATGTCGGGATAAAAGCATTGCACATCCCAATCTTCATGGATTTCAGACTCTAAGACACTGATTAAAAAAAAAACTATGTCATGTGAAAATGCAATTCTTTAAGAAGGGCTTCGAAATACTTAGTTCATAAAAACAATGTGTAATTTCTCTCTGTAGTATCGGGTTCCTGTACGCGTGTTAAAGTTTACCTGCTTTCTCCCCGCAGGCTTTAGAATTGAGACTCAGCCCAAACTCAGCAGTTCAACCTCACTGCCAACAGAGGCCTTAAGGTAAGGGGAACCATTTGGAGAAATAAAAAAGCAAGACACATGATCCACACTCGCACGCAGGCACGGCAGCCATGTTGTGTATTTGCAGCAGCATCTAGGCCAGGCTACATGAGGCTAGTCTTGGTTTTCTCAAACCGCTTTGAAACGTCCTGCTTGGTAAGCAGACTAGCCATGCTCGGGGGAGATTAGGATAAAGGAACACTTCATAGGCCCCTCTGTACCTCAGTTTTAGGGTTTAGGGTGAACAAATTAGGGTTAGGGGTTGCTCCCTGATTCACTGGGATGAGCAGCAGGTTGTTTTTAGAAGGAAACGCAGCAGGTGTGGTTCCCATGACGATGGAGGGTGTGATAGCCAGATCAACAACAATAACAAAAACAAAAAAGAAAGGAAAGTAAGTCAGTGTTTGGCTAAAGTGGTCCAGGACAGGTTTAGACCGGGTCGAAGCTTAACGAGTGATACACCTCCACTGTTGTCTTCACCTCTTAGCTTCCAGAGCCACTTTACATCAGGGGAGAAGGCTGTGTTGGTCAAGAGCTTTTCAGACATCGATGCCAATCTTCTGGCAGTTTTACCCAAGGGTAAGCGTTTTCACATCAGTTAGGTTGTCAGAGACTTCAGTAGTTTGTGTATTATCCTTTCTGTGCCATAATGTGTGACCCATCTCCTTTCGCCTTTAGTTTCAGAATTAAAGAAACATTTTGAGAGCACCGACTCCAGTGATTTTCAAATGAACAGGTAACGATTCTTATCAAACGTTTATGTCCTCCAATACCTGATCATCCAGAATCCCGCCTTGTATATATGTATATATATATATATATATATATATATATATATATATATACATATATACAGTATGTAGATTGTATCCTGGCACTTTGACACTATTTGATTCTGCTGTGTCACATGGCTTTCTGCGTTCAACCCATCATGCATCTCTCCTGCCCATGTGTTCTGCTCCCTGATTGGCCCATCCCAAGGAAGGAGAGGATAGCGAGGCGTCTGGAGTGCACGGAGAGTGACACGCCCGCCGCCCTGCTGCCCCGGGGCCTGGTGGCCAAGCGCATGCTGGAGGAGGACCCCCCTCGCTACACACGCGCCTCCGACTCCGGAGGGCCCGGCGGGATGGGTAAGACCTGCCCTGGGAAGGACCCAGTCAGTCCTCTATAGTACTCACCACACACCTGGTCCACAGGCAGGACCCAGTCTATGGTACTCACCACACACCTGGTCCACAGGTAGGACCCAGTCAGTCCTCTGGAGAGATGAGCATTTAGGACCTGCTCTTTGGAATACACACACTGTAGTGGTAATCATTTAGGACCTGCTCTACTGAATACACACACTGTAGTGGTAATCATTCAAGGCCTCCTCTACTGAATACACACACTGTAGAGGTAATCATTTAAGACCTCCTCTACTGAATACACACACTGTAGTGGTAATCATTTAGAACCTGCTCTAGGAGACACAGCCATGCACCTTTCTGACCCTTGTGTGACCCCCCGTCCACAGTGAAGCACTACCGGGGGGAGGAGACTGAGAGGTCTGCCTGGCCCAGAGGAGGAGGTGGAGGAGGTGGAGCAGAGCCAGGCCACACCGAGCCAGGCCGCGCTGAGCCAGGCCGCGCTGAGCCCGTCCGCGCCGTGGCCCCCGCCCCGTCGCCGGCCTCCTCCGCCGACCCTGCCGTCCTCAGCTCCAAAGCCGAGCGCATCGCCCGCTACAAGGCCGAGCGGCGGCGCCAGCTGTCGGAGCGCTACGGCATCCTGCTGGACCAGGAGGTGGACATAGACTACACGCCGCGGTACCGGCGCCGCGAGCAGGAGGCCGCAGAGCGCCACGCGGCCCCGGGCCGACCCGAGGAGGCGGGGGGGCAGGGCGGAGAGCGCAAGGCGCCGTACAGCTCCGGGGTGGGCAGGGTGTACATGCTGGCACACCCAGAACCTGCCCCCGGTACCGCCCCCGGTACCGCCCCCGGTTCTGCCCCGGGCTCCCAAGCTCGCCCCCTCGCTGGAGAGCGAGCCAGCAGGTTTTCCGAGCGAGAGAAGATGATGAACATGGAGAATTACAGTCGTGGCATTTCTGCCCCCGAGCGGCTTTCTGGTTCCAGATCCCAGGTCCAGCAGATCCCGAACCATCGCCAGCACCCTCAGCAGCAGCAACATCAGCAGCAACATCATCATCTTCAGCAGCAGCAGCAGCAGCAACATCCGCAGCAGCAGCATCGGCAGCAACAACACCGTCAGCAACAGCAGCAGCAGCAGTATCAGCAGCCTCTGCAACATCAACATCATCTGCAGCAGCAGCAGCAGCAGCATCAGCAGCACCATCAGCCTCTACAGCAGCAGCCCTTGGCTCCCGAGCAGGCGTCGCACCACGAGGCCACCCTCCAGGAGCCGAGCTCCTCCTCCTCCAGGGCCTCCTCCACCAAGGAGGCTCCTAAGCCGGCGGTGCCCAGCTCGCCTCGCTCCGCCCGCCGCTCCTCGCTGCCCTCCACGCGGTACGGCATCTCCCCTGGGGACCTGTTCATCGAGCAGCAGGCCCAGAGCATCCTCAGCAGACAGGGGTGAGTCCACACAGTGGGGGTGGTGGAACCAGACCATTGACAGATTGCTTTCCATGCAGTGGTTTTATCAGGGGCTTTTTTCCCCGATTTGATCTGATCTTCCAGTCATCAGTGAAACCAAACTGGAGCTCCTCCTCTTCCTCCTCCTCTTCCTCCCCCTCTTCCTTCTCCTCCTCTTCCTCTTCCTACCCCTCTTCCTCTTCCTCCTCCTCTTCCTCCTCATCCTCCTCTTCTTCCTCTTCCTCCTCCTCCTCCTCCTCCTCTTCCTCTTCCTCTTCCTTTTCCTCCTGGGGCCGGGGGGGGGGGGGGGGGGGGGGGGGGGGGGGGGGGGGGGGGGGGGGGGGGGGGGGGGGGGGGGGGGGGGGGGGGGGGGGGGGGGGGGGGGGGG
>JAVQJS010143828.1:0-26845 GCA_036024795.1 Galaxias rostratus | reverse complement strand
ACACACACACACACACACACACACACACACACACACACACACACACACACACACACACACACACACACACACACACACACACACACACACACACACACACACACACACACACACAGATTAGCTCAGCAACGGAGTCATACCCCTTAAGGATCAATTAACACATGCCTGTACAAGAGCCCTTCCCAGTTGCGGGTCGGTGGGCACGTGGGTACATCCTGCCGTTCTGGTAGCTACCCCACGTCCGGTGGCATTTGTGAGTGGGTTTAAGTGTTTGGCAGGCTAATATTAGCCCATTGATGTAAGCTACATTCCTTTGACAACAGACACAGAGACACCCTCACAGTTTGGCTTTAGTGTTCGTGAGTGTGAAGATCAGGGCGGATCGAACTACCTAGGTTGACCCCTGAGCCTCCTTGTCTCCCCTCAAGGATAAAGGTTGAATAAACAACCTCCAGGACACCAACAAAGGTATGGATTTGCCCCAGCCAGGTGGGATCATGTGAGTCTGTGATATGGTGTCAAAGTTACCTTGTTTTCTTTAACCATTCATGAAAACTAACATATTACTGCACATCCACTAACTTTTCCTCACAAAATCTTTTATCAAAAATCAAATAACTATCTTGACTCATCAAGTGGATATAATGTTTGATCTCTATGAAATGGAATGGTAAGTATAGGTTTTTAAAGTGTAATTCATTGTGTAAATAAATGCAAATTGAACATATTAATTTTTTAATTCTTGAGCCTGAATCAACACTTATTCAACTGTAATGATTATTCAGTACTTATTCAACTACTACTTATTTAAGCACGGTTTTGTAGGTATCCCATAGATCAACCACTGATGTTCCACCAACCACCGCATGATCTATCCAAAATTATTAATGATGTATATATAAATGTCCAATATGCCATATTATGTAGGCAAAGCACTGTTTTAGATATAATGGAATATGGTTATTTGTCCAGATCATTACACAATGAAGT
Organism: Galaxias rostratus; assembly: GCA_036024795.1. Lineage (NCBI taxonomy): Eukaryota > Metazoa > Chordata > Actinopteri > Galaxiiformes > Galaxiidae > Galaxias > Galaxias rostratus. The sequence continues at coordinate 25,855 of JAVQJS010143828.1, read as the reverse complement.
TCAGGACACAATGTTCAACCATTACCTTACTATCAATGACTAGTAACATTTAGGTGCATTTGTCATTTTATGCACAGCTTACATTCTTTAAAAGTATATTTGAAAGTAAATTATGGCATCCCTTGGAATACAGATTAATAATGACGTATCTATGTGAACTCATTGGTATAAATGTATATACAATTCAATATTAGATCAAATCATATCATCAAGTCATAATCAAATGTAATAAGATTGTGTTCAGAAAGTTTTTATTTATGTACCCATGTATGCTTTAAACAACTGATAGGTGATTTATTGACTTTAATAATAACAATCAACATACCATGTTCACTGTACAGTTCTTTATTGCTTATGTGAGTAAAGTTTGCTTTATAATAATAACAAGGATGCAAATGTAGACTGGTGCCCTGTTCTAAATTGCCATAAAAAAATGATCAAGCAATGTAGCTAAAATACTATAACATTTATAAATTGTGAAAAATGCTAACAGTTCAGCTTTTAAATTTAAATTACAATATTCTGCATTTATTTTTGCCAAATACTTCACTAGTACGATGGCTGTGGTCTAGTTTTTGGCCCTGTGTTTAATTTGGCAGAACAAGTACATTCTGTGTTTTTTATCTGTTTCCAGTACGTGCTACCTTTCCCAAATCCACAATGTCGCAATTCTGTACAATGCCAATGGGAGAGAGGAAGATGCATGCAGCAGCAATTTGTCGAGAGATTCATGGTTCCAACGGTACGATCTAGGGACCATACTCAGCAGCAACACCGAGAATTTCATTTGCTGCTAGTAATGGTCCATTTTGATCTTGGTTCAGAATGTCAGGGCTGTGCATTGGCACTTTCTATAAATACACTAATGGGATGTTTTACTACCTATAGGGACTAATCCTTTGTCGTTGTCCTTTCCAAGTGGCTATTTTAGGGTAAGTGGCTAAGGGAGGGGTGTGAGGCAACTGTGTAGCTGTTTGGAGATTGTGAAGATCAGTGACAGCTGGGGTACATTCCTTTTTTCTTGAGGCATCACACACGCACTGGAGAACAATAATTCTCAACCTAGAACATGCCAGGAAGAAATAGGACTATAAAGTTCATAAATCATTTGGGGTGTTCGTTTGAATTTTCTTGATTCACAAAATGTTATTTGAACACAAAAACTTTGTCTTCCAAAACTTTTTAAGTTTTGTACACAGTGCACACTGAGATGTTTGTCATTTGGGAAAATCACAGGTTGCCCATTTCTTTAATTAATTTAAAAAATTAAAAATATTTGCATAAATACAAAGGTAGTATGAATGAAAAAAACATGTTGACTTTAAATCAATAAAAATCTGAATTAAACCTTGTAACTACCACACACAGGAACATACCTAAATATGTTCTGTATTAACAGGTGTGTATTTTTTATCGCCATCAATTCTTGTGACAACACTAATCCTCAATGTTATATAAAAAAATTGGGGCATGGGCCAAGATGAAAAATTAAGGACTATTACATTAACTCAAAGAGGCCATACTATTTGGCCATGTTAAAAAAATAAGTTGTGATTCTTATTTTCTCTTTTTCAGGGGACACAATGGATCTGGGCAAGAAGCTTTGCACTCCTAAAGACATCATGCTTGAGGAGTTGTCACTTCAGTCTAACAGAGGTTCTCGTCTTTTTAAAATGCGTCAGAGAAGATCTGATAAATATACATTTGAAAGTGTCCAGAATGAGGCAAATGCGCAGCTAACTGTAAGTAGTAACGATTTTAATCATGTCTGAGACTTATTTACTTTGTTGATGTGCTAAATTATTTAAAATATTTAATAAATCCTAAAAAATAAGCTTTTATCACAGGGCTGACGTGAGGAGCAATTCAATTTGACAATTAACATAACACCCTCTGTCTGCATCATAACTCTTGTTTGAAAGTTATGGTATTGTTGGCCTCTGGGCTAAAAGTGTATGAACACATGGTAGATAATGCCAACCATGTGCCTGCTGCCCTTTCCATCTCCAACTCACGCCAAAGCTGCTGAAAAGCTACTGAGTACCTTCCAACAGTGTTGTTTCTTCAGTTATCAATGCTTTGATAGTGAGTCATATCTTTCTCGTACTCTCTCTCTCTCTCTCTCTCTCTCTCTCTCTCTCTCTCTCTCTCTCTCTCTCTCTCTCTGTCAAAGTTTTAATCATGTAGTCTATAAGCTTTGATGTTTTTGAATGTGCTTCAGATCAGGAGATAGAGACAGGCTGCCACCATGCATTCTCTTTCTATACGTCTAAAAATTATGCAAAATCATGTTTGACAGAACGATCTTCTTAGAGAGGATGTTAACAATGAAAGCAAAGGGGAAGGTGTACAAACGCCCTCCAACACTCCAGCCCAAGGAATCACAGCTAGTCCAGAAAACTTAGCACCTGGTAAGCTTACAAAACATACTAACATATCCTTGTACTCACAGTTTGATTCCACTGCAAGTTTACTGGCCAATACATTGTAGCCAATGAATGTAACCTCACTTATACATTTGAGCTAATTGGTTTGGATGAGTTTGATTTTATTTGTAGTGCATTTTTTTTTCTGTCACTAGGGGATGTAATTAGCTTTTTTATATCCTGGTAATACGTTTTCTCATTATCCCCCTTGTTCAGATAGCTTAAAAGTGAACAAATCATTAACACAAAATAAAAGGACGGTCAAAGCAACTTCTTCGCACTATAACTGTGAATCACTAATGGATGACAACGTATGAAGCCGACATAGAAAGTGTATAGGTATTGCATAGTTACTAAAGCTGGAATGAGCATTATGATCGCCAACAAACTATCATGATTCAAATTACTTTGCAAGTCAATCTACCACCTCGGGTCTACATGGATCACATTGATTACATTTAACTGCCATTCTGACTGATCCAGTGAAACAGCTGTTTGTTAAGCTGCAGACACGTTTTTACCCTTCAAAGGAATACTTGATCAGAATCTCCGTTCCCTACAGTGCAGTGCTATCTATTAAATTGCCAGTAGGGTTCCAAAGATAGCGGTCTGGTATAATCTGATACGTCCTGATATGGTGTTATACCCTGCCAACTGAACCAGATGGCTGAGCACGTTTGAAAATAAACACATACCTAGAGCAGGCACTATTTAAAGACTTTAGATAGCACTGGCATACAAAGTCTTCTTTCCTGCCTAAATCACAACTGGTCTCGTTCTTAATGTAGGATGCAGATTCTGCAGATTGCACAAACTAAATATTACAGTATTGTTTTTCAATCCACATAAACCTTTAAACCAAACTTCGGTATGAACTGAATTAATTCTGTATCTTATCTTCTGGTATGTTTTTAGGTTATGGGGGACCTTTACAAGAGGTACCTGTAGAGAAGTTCAATTCTACTGCTATGCCAAAGTCATATCACTCTCCATGGGAGCAGGCAATCATAAATGACCCAACCCTTGCCGAAACTCTCAACATGACTATGCAAGCTCCTGAGCCAAGAGCAGAGGCTCCAGATTACAAGAGCTTCAATCGGTGAGACTCCGACAAAATAGCATTCAAATCACTAACTTAAACTCATTTAGTTTTCCAACACTTTTTTTTGCAAATTCTTTACAGGTCAAGTTCTACTAGTTTTAGTTAAAATCTTGAAAGCATTGCTCCTTCGTTGAGAGATTACATTGACAATTATTTTTTCCAGGGTTGCCACCCCATTCGGTGGTTTTGAAAAAACTGCGCGAGGAATCACCTTCAAACTCCCTGAGATAGATTTGGATGCCCCAAGGTACCCTGAGCTCCAAGACCCAGGAATGAAGCGGCCCACCTTCAACAGGATTGCTCAGGGGTGGATATCTGACGGCTCCCCCCTGATTTTACCCACTGTTCTTATTGAGCCAATGGCGATCCCAGAGTCTGATGACCTCTAGACTGCCTATTTACTGACATATAACTAAATGTCTCAAAAATAATTTAAATTGAGATCGGGCTGGTTAAAACAAACATGTTTTGATAAGCAACTTTGATTTGTTGACTGTCTGCAGACTGAGTAGATGGGAATGATGTTTTGAATATATACATCCCTGCTACATCCCTGCATATATCCAGATTGAATATATTAAATCTTCTGATTGTGGTGATATTTAAATTACTGATTAGATAACAATAAAAGTGTAGTTAATGTAGGGACAGTTGAAACCTCAATCGTAATTGATTATTCATGTCAAATCAGCAATTAAATTATAATGTTATGGTTTGGTTCAATATTCAATAAGGTTTACTGTGGCTTTTCTGTTTTAATTTTTGTCAATATTAGATAAAGGAGCATCGTGCGTGTAAATAGGTGACTTGAAACCCTTGAATTAAGGAAAAATGTTTTTAGAACTTTTGTTTATTTTTTCAGTTGTAATAGTATCACCCCCCCCCCCCCCCATACAAAATGCTTGTAGGAAAGATCAAATGTGATATTTATGTGCAATAAAGAGTGCTGTTTTATGATATACTTATTTTGATTATTGCAAGTGGACAACTTTTAAATCATAACATTTATTTAATAATGTGTCTGCATCACAATAATTAAAGCAGCTTGTACATGTAACAGCAGCACAGCAACATCATTCACCTCATTCAGACATTAAACACATACACATACACACACACACACACAAACTCACTCAAACACACACGCACGCACGCGCGCACGCACACACACACACACACACACACATAAAAACACACACAATCAAGTTGTATCTCAGTTCCTTTTTTTATACTGTATATTTGTAGTCAGGAAATTAACCATACAAGATAACATTTTACGAAATGAATGAAGTAACGTAATTAATTTATTGTATTGTGACAGCTCTTTAACAGCCTAAATGTAATTTCCAGGGAGTAGATAAGCCCTCTTTATCCTCTTGAATGGTACTCGTCTTGACTAACTGGCAACTGTTTAACATTTCAAGTAGTCAAGAACCGAATACCACTTTATCGAGACCCCTTTAATAGCCTCTCTGAACCACCCATTGACCCTTGCTTGACTGTCATTCCGCAAACTTGCTTATTTGACCGTTCACGCAATTTGCAGATGTCGCTCCCGTTCTTACTGTGGTTTCTGCTGCAACTTGATTATACAAAGTCTTACCTCGTCATAGAAAATTGTATTCTGACTTTTTGTGGATTGTATTGCAGCACTGCACTTCAGGCTACATTAGGGGCGGGGTTTGACCCACTAAATCACAAATCATTGCTAAATCCATGGAGAACATTCTGCCACAGACCGTTATTGATATCTGTCAAGTAATTAATTTAATAAAAAATCTGTTACGGGATGGTCACCATAATCGCTAATGTACTGAAGCAACGGTTGGGCACATTTTCACCCGACGAAATGTTATTGTAACACTACGGAATGGGCTAGCCCGCTTTCGGGATTTCATACTCGCATGCAGACTGTACTGGCAACACATGACACAGCCTATCCACGCGCTCTTGTTTTTAGATATCTGCAGTATAGAAGAAGCAGTCGATGTTGTGTAAACGTTATTTTGACAACTTGAACAGTTTAAAGGACAAGGCTGTCATCACCGACATTACCACCACTAGAAGGTGAGTGAAGCACAGTTCAAGTGTTGCAATCTGGAAACCGTTTTTTCCTAAACAACATGGGCCATGATGAGAGTTGCGGCATCTCTGTTTAGGTCTACCCGCATGCGTCAGGTGCCGCCCGCTGCTAGCCAAGGTATATAGGCCCATGTCATGGTATTTTAAATATGTTACAGTGCACACATGTATGATTTTGTTAGGCAAACGTTGAGATCCCTGTATGCTGGGAGAAGCGAAAAATAACGGATAAAACATGTTATCTGCGGCCAGTAGATCATAGGTTTTAAATTCCCATTTTGTATCAGAGTTAAACAATATAGCTTAATATACTTGTCAACAACTGGATTAATTATACAAATCTAAATGATGGGCAACATGAAAGTAACGCATTAGTAGCAGAGTGAATCGACTGAGCTGAATTACACACATTTTAGACTTATTCCTAAAAGAAAAAAATAGGCTACTTGCAGTTTTCTTGATCATGGTCATGCCTATTGTCATAAATGAGTGACCCACAATTGCCACTTAGTTAGTTTGGGAATGAAGTATGATATCAATGAAGATATATTTATTTATTATTTGTAGAATAAAACCCCAGATCGCGTGGTTTACATTATTTTCATGTTTGGATACATAGTGATTTAAAGAGAAGATAAGAACTGCAGATAATAACTTATTTTAATAATTTCTTGGATAAAAGATCATTTTATGTTAATGTAGGCCTACCAAGGAGAAAAAAGTTTAGGTAACTGCTTTAGTGGGTAAAGTTTAGGCTCTTAAATATTCTTAATCTTGTATTGTCATTAAGGTCATTTGGACTTTTGGGGAAAATAATGACATATTTTTTTTATGTTAGAGCGCACAGAATCCTTTCAAAAGCTTTATGATGTACTTGAGACTACTAAATTATATAACTTGCCACTGGAAATGTTTATTGAAATAAATATTTAATACGTGCAATTTAATATTTTGCAAACAAAAAAACAACACTTACTGCTTTTTTATAATTTGAAGAAGGTAACAGAGAAAACAAGAAATATAACTTTTACTTGTTCAATATGGATAATTATGTTCCTAATGATTTCTCTTTCTTTTTCCAGATCCTATTTAATTGCCAATGCAAAGTGGAGTAAACCAACAGTTGCCCTATGGATGATTTTGAAATGCCTTCAATTGATCATATAGGGGGCGTGTGGGGCTGAAATGGCTAGTTCCCGTAGGCCGATTGCTGTAGAAGGTCCTTTCTTTCACTATGTCCAGCTGCAGCAAGTCTCCCCTCACTTCTGGAGAAGGTTGATTCCTACCATTAACACAAAGCTAGTTTACTGTTTCTCCCCTCTAGCTATTTAAGTAATATGCACCATAGACGTATGACTTAGTCATCCAGCTGTCATACTTTAACTCACTATTTGTCTGAGCAGTCATAGGAACAACCGGTTGAGCATTGTTGATTGAAAACATATATGCAGAATTAAAATGCATCGTCCTTTCATAAGGTGTGGGCTCTAACTCAATGGCATGGGTCAAGATGTTCAAGAAACCAGGTGGGGGTATGAAGAAATCTTATCAGCCAGGCAGCATGCTTTCTCTCGCCCTCACCAAAGGTTTGCTTAATGAACCTGGGCAAAATAGTTGTTTTCTCAACAGTGCTGTTCAGGTAAGCCTCACTGAGTACACTGTCTTACTTGCAAACCAATTTGACTGGAACATGTATTAAAAATGTATACATGTTTGAGAGATTTATTTAGAGATGCATGCATATTTCGTTATATCGTCCTTTATGTTGTGTGAATATTATGTATTGCACTTGTTTAAACTACGCAGGTACTGTGGCAGTTAGACATTTTCAGGAGAAGCTTGAGACAGCTGTCAGGTCACTTTTGTCTTGGTGATGCCTGCATCTTTTGTGCATTAAAGGTATGTGTAAATTTAGACAGTATAGATCTTAAGCTATACCTTTACTTCCCAAAATACAGGACACGCAGCAGAAAAAGATAGAGATGTGCACAAAAATTTTAGCCAGGGTCATGGAATACAACTTCAGACAGTGCGCTCAGACCTGACAATATTAAGCAGACTGGGACAATAATATAATTTGAAAGTAAATCCCCCTACACACACACAAAGAGCAGGGATCTTTCATTGGTGATGATTAAATGTAATAGTGTTAGTACTAATTTATGTAAATTGGTTTCTTTGTTTTATTGCCTCTTCCTACAGAGTATATTCAGCCAGTTCCAGCAGAGTCGTGAGCGAGCACTGCCCTCTGACAGTCTGCGTCATGCCCTAGCTGAGACCTTTAAGGACGAACAACGCTTCCAGCTGGGCCTCATGGACGATGCTGCTGAGTGCTTTGTACGTCTCAGTGGCACATTTCTTCCCTTTGTTGCTCCTTAGTGGTAATATGATGTTTATAATAGGTTGTAGTAAATATGCAGAGAATGTTGTTCATCACATTAAGGTAAAGTTATAATTCTTTGTAAATCATAAATCTCTAGCTTGCGGTTAACACAATTAGTGTTTTAATGTGGAGCAAATCTAAAACACTGTTTAATATTGTGCATTCATCATATCAAACGTTGGATTTTTTTCATTAAGGAGAACATCTTGGAACGGATACATTTGCACACAGTTTCTGATACCGCAACTGAAGCATGCCAATCCAAATCCTGCATTACCCACCAGAAGTTTGCAATGATGCTGTATGAACAGGTAAATCATTTGTTCAAAAGATATTGTGCAGCTTATTTGACTTAAGTTTTGTTACATTTGCAGGTATTTCAATAGACTTTTGAAAAAAGTTGAAAGAAATTGCAAAAGGGACACACACCTGAACGATTCCAATTTGAAGCCGCCTACAATTGTAATCGGTGTAGAATATAAAAACAAAAACTAAAAACTTTCAATAGATGAAAAATTAGGATATTCATTGGTGTTTATGATTTTTTGACACAGCATTTTATGACCAACAACCTATAAATTAATCAACGTTATTTGGAGATAACTTGGATATTTTAGTGTGCAGGGCCTGTAAGTGTTGCTGGCAGCTGTAACAAATTTGTTCAGACTCTTTTATTCAGGATAGGCGATGTGTGAATTCTTTTTTACTAAACTAGAAAAATCTCATAAACTTTCACATTTATTACACAGTTTGTGTGTCGCAGTTGTGGTGCATCCTCAGACCCTCACCCCTTTACAGAGTTAGTGCACTATGTCTCAACTACTGCTTTATGGTGAGTAACAAAATACTTTTTTAGCCCTCTACAATGTTCCTTTGTTTATAATGGAGGTATTCAAATGATCCAGCATAATATCCCTCACCACAGAGTTTTAAGTGGCATCCCTTCTACCTAATTCGATATTTTGATTCGGTTGATGGCATATTCACTCACTGCATGCTTGTACTTTAAGTAGGTCTTCTACATGCCGTATTTCCGAGAATTCTACTGACTTGTCGTAAAATGTCTACTAGTAAAGTACAAAGTACCTAGTACTGTATGTAGGCCTACACTAGAGTCTTTCATTGTATATACTGTAATGTTTTGCAATTAACATATCAATTACCCACCCTGCCATCCTCCCTCTTTGTCACAGCCAGCAAGTTGACCGCTTGCTGGGAAAGAACGAGAGACTGAGATCAGACATGTTTGGAGATTTGCTGCAGGCAGCAAACACTATGGGTGACCTCCGAAACTGCCCGGTAGGTCCTTTATTGGATCACTATGACCCAGATCATCATTAACTTAGTGTTTAAATCAAATGTAAACGGTGTATGGTATTGCAGTACCATAAGATATTATAATAAATTAAAACAATGTTTATTTATTCCAAGGAAAAATACAGATTCATTTTAAAGCTTTTCGAGGCAGACTCTCTCCATGCTAACTGCTGTGACATTGCACTGTAAGCGCCCGGAAGCAAAGGCTGACAGACTAGTGTTAGGATATAAATAGCAGTTAGAGCTTATCCACTGTTGCTCTCATCTGTATTGGCTACTGCTGTCTACCACTTCAATGTGCGTCAGACTGGTAGCTAAGTGCTTTGTTTCCTTAACCCTTTACTTTGCTACAAAATCTAAATAAGTTGGGTGAAAAAAAAAGCTTCATTTGGAAGTAAAGAGTGATACATTGCAGTTTTGTGATGAAAAATCCAATCATTCTGGCACCCAAGATAATAGGATAAAAATACGAGAAGAGTGTATTTCTCCTTGTTTCTCTGAAATCTCTCAAACCAGTTTTTGAATTTTCTCTGAAGTAGTTTGAGCAGCAAACACACAATAAACATATATATGACAACTAGGGTCGTGTGAGACACTTTTATCTGATGTTCTGGATTTTGGTAGAAAAACGAGCTATTAATATGTTTTCGTGCTGTTGGTCAATACATATTGACACAACAATATTTCAAATTCTTGAAGAATTTGTTTTGTCTTAAAAGAAGACTTAATGACATGCACCAGAATGTTCTTATTTGCAAGGAATACTTACATTTGCCGATCCAAGATAATTCGAGTAATTTCTATTGCATGTTTTTATTGTATTTTCTTGCAGAGTAACTGTGGTCAAAGTATAAAGATCCGTCGTGTACTGATGAACTGTCCAGAGATTGTCACTATTGGGTTTGTGTGGGATGCCGAGCAGTCAGACCTTACTGATGATGTTGTTAGGTCATTGGGGCCACGTTTAAATCTCTCTGGGGTAAGACCTCCAATTGTCATGCTTCTATTAGCAGAAGTAGCAAATTCCTAGACTCGACAATATTTTTTTATTGACTTAAGCAAATACTTCAGAGCAAAAGAGAACTTCTCTCAATTGGTTATGCCTGTATAGATAACTCAAATAGTACTACTCCTAATAAAATAATTCCCTTTTTCATACTTAAATTCCAGTGATTAAAGGTCCACAATTAATATTCCTTGTAGGCGGCATTATTATTATTCACATATGTTTTTGCTATTATTATCTTGATTTAATTTGACAGCTGTATACCATTATTACCTGACACTTGTCATCATACTAACTCAACTCTTTATTGTCTTTCAGCTTTTCTACAGAGTGACTGATGAGAATGCCAAAAGAAGTGAGCTTCATCTAGTTGGGATGATCTGTTTTGCCAGCAAACATTACTCTGCGTTTGCTTATCACACCAAATCTTCCAAATGGGTTTTCTTCGATGATGCTACAGTAAAAGAGGTTCGTATTCAGATAAATTGATTAGTTATTGTAAGTACAATTATAAAAAGTGTTTTCTGATAAAACATTTTTAAATGCTTTTATTTAAATCTTTGCACGATTGCTGAAAAATCTATCACATGGTGAGAGATCACTTTTCTTTTGAAGATTGGTTCCAAATGGAAGGACGTTGCTTCAAAATGTATCCGGGGACATTTCCAACCTCTGCTTCTTTTTTACACCAACCCCGAGGGCAGTCCAGTGTCTAGTGAAGATGCCCCGAGACAAACAACATTGTGTTCCCGTTACAAAGCCCATTCCAACGGAGAGGTGATAGGTAGGAATGGCTCTAAAAAATCAATAGAAAACAGATAAAAATCAATAAAAACAATTCCCCTTGAATTGAATATGATTTGCATCAGAAGGTAGGTTATACAGTATGTTCCCTCTACAGTTACTCAAGCTTATTATCTTACAACTTAGGTATCTTGAATTAGTGCATGAGCTGAACCCAAAATTCAGTACAGTGTAGTTAACAGTATGGATAACAACAATACTCAAAATTCGGCCTTGTGAATTAAATAGGAGAAAATATATTTTTTAACTCGTCAACGCACAGCTTGAGACCTTGATCTCGTCTGTTTATCCCTTGGGGCTTGTCTGTCGCTTTCACTTCATGTACCAGAATTTATTGCTGAGATATGCTCAGGAAACCAGATGTATTGCTTTGATCCTTGACAAATATGAATCATGAGTGATACCCTCATGTTTTTTTTACTTCCACTCTAATCCATGGCAGATATCAATCAAGTTTAGCTAGTGGCTAGGCTATGCAAAAAGTTTACCGCATCAATAAGCTGTAAGACAAGATACTAGACACAAAGGTTTTCATCAATTTCATAAATTCATGTCATTCATGTCATAAATTTCATAAATTTACCATGACCCTACAACAAGATTTGTTCTACCTAATCTGAAGATAGATAAATAATAATAATACGTTATATTTATAAATGCATTAGCGTAGCATTTATATACCCTACTCATCTCACAAACAATTGAATAAAGTATAAGTATCGGATATTTAGAATAGAAGCATTTAGTTTCAAATTTGTGCTGTGGCCCGAAAGAGCTTACACATTGTTTTGTTTGTAGAAGAATAAAACATAATGTCGGCTAGCAGGAGCCACCTAGGGTCTAGATACTGTCATGGTCTGTTAACAGCGGTGAAACAATGTCTTAATATACCGTCCACTCAGAATGAAAACGTCAAACAAAGTATCATGCAATTGCATGATATTACCGGAGTAATAATCGTGCCACTACAAGAGATTACAGTTGTGGCTTGCATTGAGGCCACTCGCCAGGCTGAGGGATTGTCATGCCTTGTGTGCAGAGTTGAACTTGACATGAGGATGATGCTTCTGTTGCGGACAGATTACTACCCACGCCTCTCTACCTAATCCCTGCTCCTGGGACCGAGCGCGCTCACGCTCCTGCTCAGAAGCGTTCACTCCCCCTCTGGTCATCTCCAGCCTTCACTTCCATTAACCTATCTGCTTGGTTTAAGGCAATGGCACCTTGCTCTATAAGATGGATCCTTTTGCTCTAGTATTGTGTCCAGAGACCTCTGTTGGCATGGGATTTGATTCCTACTTTTATGTCAGTAAGCGTAAGTAATCAAATTTATTACTGGAATTTATCACATTTTCTGGACCGAGGTTCAATTGCTATAAGACCTTTTGGCAGACCATGACACTATTTAGTGGTTTTACTGCAGCTCTTGTGATGTGGGGAGAGGTTCAATGTGAGAAGAAGCATATTAACATGTCTTAAAAGTCAATGTGTTTGGCCATCAGTCTTCTTAATGCTAAGCAACATAGATTTTATTTTTCTCTATTTTCTATTTTACATGGCAGATTTTTATAAATTGAGAGATTAAATGATAGTTCTCAAACAGTACTGATATTCAATGAAACATTTGACATAAATCTGTTAAAGTATGTTTAATTTCTGATGAGTTGGTATCTCTTAACTGGAACATGGATTGTAAGCAACATGGCCAATATAAGTGGCCTATTATGCAACTTAATAATAATAATAATTCATGACATTTATATAGCGCTTTTCCTAATGCACAAAGACGCTTCCAGGAGAAACACACGCATTGGTAGAAAATGAAATATTTTTGATGTGAGAATGAGAAGCGTATGTAAATCTGTTTTTAACAGTTTTGGACACCAGTTTTCCTTGCATATTTTAGTATCTCAAGTCCTGGATTTAGTTTTAACAAAGTGATTTATAATTGCATTAATTTAACAGTAGGTTTCTGTTAAATTAAGTACATTTGCTAAAATTAGATGTCTGAACATGTTGTGGTTTAATTTTTGTTACAAATGGGAAGTACATTTTAACACATTAGTTATCATACTTTTTGGTCATGTGCAAATTTGGTATGACAGACTAATGACTTATTTTTCCTCATGCAGTGGGGTCAAAGAAGCTTGATCCAGCCAATGGCCCCAATCGTGCAAACAGTCAGCTGCTACCTCTGCCTTCCAACTCAGGCTTCAGCAGAGGGGGTTAGTTCCTGACTGTTATTTAGCTGTGTGTGGATTATGAGTTGCTTTATTTGTAATTTTGAAAATGGAAATCTGTAATGTTTTGTAATGTTTTTCCCTCTCCATTTCAGTTAAAGTTGCTCTTGGTAGTCCAAATAAATTGAGGGAGTCTGTCAAGGAGAATTTGCAAAGAGCTGGTGAAGGATCCAAAAAAGGCACAGAGAGAGTACATCGGAGAGCAGATCCTCAGCAACACAAAGGTATACTTTATGTACCTCTGAGATAATGGAGGGGGTCTTGATAGGGATTAGACAGATGGATATATTGTCTTACAGGGATACAACAATAACTGCAAGATGGGACTGCATATACTGTGCTACACATACAGGACGGACTTCATTTCTGATTAACCTAATAAGTGTATGGGTGGAATTAGAAACTGCTTGTGATCACATCAGTTCTTATCGAATCAAGCATGATTTAAACATATGCTGGTTGTATTTCCAGTACCTTTGTTGATGTTTGACGTGGGTGGGGTCTTCCCCTTTGTAGATATGGCACACACTCGGTGCTCTTCCCCTCCTGAGAATGGACTTAGGTTCCATGCAGACCAGAGAGTTAAAGGGTGCCCCCATGCCGAGAAGTCATCCGGCCACTCATGTCGCCATGACCACGATGGCAACCAAGAGCCGTGGGAGAAAGGCGCACTGGAAGGAAACCGCAGCAGAACCAAGTCCACTTGGAGGCCTGTCCGGGAAGTTCTCAACGTGGACAGTGTGCTGAACGAACTAGAACAGCGGCGTCAGCATCACCCGCACGTAACAAGCCTTGGGAGTCCCCGACGTAACAAGCCTCCCTGCCACGAGAGGGTGCATGCTGAGCGGGACAGGGAAAAGGAGAGAGAGCGAATCCGAAACGGAGATGATGGGAAGCAAAAGTGTTTAATGACTATTTATGAAGATGAGCAAAGACACGAAACAGAAAGCCACAGCTCTTTGGATTCCGAGAGCCGAATCAACCAGCAAAAGAGCAGTAAGCTGAAGGGTGGGCCCAAGGGCTTGTTGCGCAGTGACACCTGGACCATTCAGAGGACAGAGTCTGGCTATGAAAGCAGCGATAGGCTGAGCAGTGGCTCCACTAATCCAGACTCACCTGGAGTCGATGGCTTTGTTGGAAAAGAGCAGAGGTTGACACCATTGGCACAGAGGTAAGCAACAAAGCTTCTCCCCTCACAGCAATGAATGTCCCATGCAGTGCATGGCGTGTCGTTATTGATGCAGCTAAACTTTAGGAAATCATTAACGGCCACTTTTTTATTGTCTCTTTTTAGTCAAGATCAGATTCACCTAAACAAAAATGATTCAAAACAATGTGCAATGCCTTCCCCCCCACATCATGGTAAGTATCTAAACTGTAAAAACATATTTTAATGATGAGTAAATAGACTATTCAAATGCTGTTCATTTATCTGTGTGAAGATAAGATACTATTTTACATATGTGGTACTTATGTGGTTGTACATATGTGGTTTTTAAGACAAGATTTTAGTCTGTAAAATATGCCAGATACCTTTTCGAAAATCAACATTCTCTATGGACAACATAAAAACGTTTCCTTAATCTTTACTTGCCAGTCTGTCAAAGTTTCAGAGAAACCAGCATTAATGTAAAAGCAGATTAGGAAAAGTTCAGATTTATCGCTCTGAGCAAGCAGTACAAGATTACAGTCAAAGGAATAGAAGCAAGTGCCCTAAATGCCGCTGACCTCTCTGATGATTGCAGTGTGTGATGTCATGCAAAATCACATCATGAAATCACTCTCACATTCAATTCTGTTTGTTTTAGTTGGACACTTCCAGAATGTATATAACACTTTGTTGATAGACAAGGCCAAGGGACCTTTGATTGCTAATCAGTTGGAGGTATACCTCATACTGGTGTTTGGGCTAAGTTTTTTGGCTGTGTACCTTAAGGCTCGTGTTGGGTATGTCTTGTCTGTCTACATCAGCTAAAAATACTGCAATGCTGTGAGTGATTTGTTGCTTGCAACATGAGAGAAGATCCAGTGTAACCAATGGGAAAATTCCCAGAGGGAGTTGCAATCAAAGCAGAAAAAAAAAATATTTGGGGCAATGCAGGCCATTTCATCCACATTTGTACAATTGGCAATGAAACAATCCTGGGTCTAGTGAAATTCTAAATGTATTTATGCAGACAATCACCATTGTCTAAAATTATTATTATTTTAGTTGGTTTACTGCTGCGGTCTTAGTGTTTCATTTATATATCCAATAACATCAGACACATTAATGAATGGAACGATAATCCGGAAATGCTTGTTCAGACTGCACAGATGGTCATTGCTGTGGGCACATCACTACCTAGCATTATATATGCTTACGCTTGTCTTATGTAATGTTGTGAACACAGTCTTTGCTAAATCTTTTAGGTTTCACAGCATCTATATACATCTAAAGTCAATATTCCAAAGTTCAACCTTTTATCCCTCCATGGATCTTTCCTATGCAACAGAAAAAATTAAATATCTATTTTTAAAGTGGTGGCATTCCGTATTGACGCAGCCTCTTTGTGCACTTGCGCAAAGTGTATATGGCCATTGGTGGATCCAGATGTGACTACCTCAGATAAAAGTAATGTACTGCCATCTTGTGTCCTTGAAATGGAATAGCTCACGAGCACCATGAATGGATTGGCCAAATACCTGTAATAGGCTGGTTTCTTGTGGGATCCCCCCTAGCACCCTCTTTTTAAAATGTGGGTTTTCGTATTATCATAATCATGGATGACTTAATGAAATCCACAAAATATGTTATCAGTTGATTTAATGTTTAGATTATGTAAATAATCCACAAAGTTTGCAAAATGTGTTTGTTTTGTTATCATGTGAAGCGTTTACATTTTTTCTTCTAGGTAAGCATCAACCGAAATCTCAGGGAAAGAACCTTGACCACCAGGTTTCCCATTCCCATCTACTTAAATCTAGTCCCAGTTCAAGGTAAAATTCTAAGGATTTCTAAAATAGAAACACTAAAATGCTGGTTCCATTAATTATTTGTTGTTTGTCCTTTGAGTAATAATTATACTTTAAAAATATGTTTTGTTTGTGTGTATATATATATATATATATGCTGTATGACCTTATTTAGATAAACTTTTAACATAGTTAAACAACATAGTTTAGTGTATATTTAACCAATGTTAACAATATGTTTTGTTTTATCTGCTGATTTATTTGTTTTATGTATATATATATATAAACAAATTGAATGTGTCACATGGTTTAAAATATAAGGATGTGCCTGTGATACATTGATCATCTGGTGTTTTCTCATCATCAGACGGAAATCGAAAAACAACAATAGCACATCCCGGAAAGGAGCCGCCTCAGAACGGGATCCCACTACCTTCGAGAACAGACTGGGTTTGAAAGAACAGCAGGAGGTGACCAACTGTAGAGGCCATAGTGGAGAAAACCCAGCTCTAAGGCATATAGGAAAGACGAGTAGTTCTGAATGGAACAGCTCAGATGATCTTGGTGGAACAGTTTCAGAACACGAGGAAAGAGACAGTGCTTACCGCTCTAGCAACAGCGAGACCATTGCTTCAGAATGCTTAGGTGCTCGTCTTGGGCATTTGCCCACTCACAACGGAGGTGAACCCTCCCCACTAACCGGTCAACGTCCAGTGGCCACCAACACATTGCCTCACCTAAAACCCCCCCAGCGAAACTCCCCTTACCAGGGCGACGTAAGCCGCAATGTCTTCCGTCCGAGGTTGCTCCAGGAGCCTTCCCAAACTAGCCCACATCTCACCACTAAACCCATCATGTCCCATGTAAGCTCCCACAGGAAAGCGGAAGCATCCTGCCAGCGAACTGTCTCGGATGCCAGCAGCTCCAAGTCAGGCTCCGACCAGGAGAGAAGCACCACATCATCGTGCGACAGCGTGGACAGGCTTAGTGTCTGCCGGTCAGGTGGAGTGGAGCAGGCTCCACCGGCTCAGGAGGTCTCTCTGACTACATACTTCAGTGTGGACAACTGTATGACAGACACTTACAGACTCAAGTACCACCACCAAAGACCCTTGTTGCTGTCGGCTACAGTCCCTCGTGTGATGGAACACCGAGATGCCAGCAAAACGCTTACTATTGATAGACACTCACTAGATGCGCCAAAAAACAGACCTGACACAAGTGAGCTGCACCGGAAATGTATCTTTAAAAATGCAGACACGTGATATGTTTGGTAATACTTCACATCTGAATATTTTTGCTCTATTGCCTATTCACCGTCTAACATGCAATTTCAATCCTTAAAACATATGAAACCTTACTCTAGCCTTTGTTAATATCAAGCTTTCTTATGAGCTGTCTCTTTCTTATGAGCTTGGGGATATGTCAAGCTGTAGTCTTCATAAACAACATTCTGCTAAAGGTTTGATGTAAATTATTGACAATCCAGGCTAAATTGGTGTCACCCGCCATTAGTGAGGGTACGTGAGCACTGGCATTTGGTATAACATAGTATGGAACAAAATAGTATTTGATATGTATGTATGATCGACAGTGAAACTGAACACCTAACATTTTAAACAGACACATTTGCCCATTTTTTTTTTTATGGCCTTATATCCTTGTACCTTTATAATAATTGCTTAAATTTAGCTTTACCTATAAACACAGATGGTGGGAACAAGTTTGTGAATGTCTAGATTAATTTTAATAATTTCTGTTCACAGGCCATAATAGCAATAAGCCCACTGCAAAATGGAACCCAGTGACTGCCAAAAGTCTAGAGGAGCGTGGTTTTCTGTGATGCTGTTACATGGTACGTTCAGCTACACATGATTACGTTGCCAATATATTACAATAGGCCCTTGTTTATCGCAGTGCTAATAGAGTAACTTGCACAAGTATCACACAAGTAACTAGCTTTTTCTTAAGTTATTCAACTTATTGTTTTCTGCTAATATAGGTATTTTTTTCGGAATGCTCCACTGAACAGGATGCCAAAGAGAATCAACTGAAAGGCATTGCTCAATGCTATCTAATGGAAGTTCTATTAAATGATCCACTTTCAGAAATACACTTTTCTGTCTCCCTATGGGTCTACTTGAAGACAGTAGATTCCACTGTTACAGGTTGTTTTCAATCAACAAATCACTTAAAAAACATATTTTGGTTATTTTGGCTTCACGTGAAAAAAAGGCAGGCATGTAGTCTCCACATTTTGCTACAGTCTGTCAAACGAGCACAGATGTTGCTAGAACATTTGCAAGGAAAAACACTGCATTGCAGCTGGTAGATTACAGCGAAAAATAAATTACATAAACCGCATTGGGTTGTATAGAAAGGTTTAGTGGGAAGTAGATTGTACCTAGATGTCATGATATGAAATACTATACTGTCATGTTGTAATTTTAAACCACAACTCAGCCACATTTGAAATAAATATATCTAAATTGCATCTGAAGGTGCACATTTCTCAGGAGAGGATGAAAATGGGGAAAGCCATAGAAGTTAGTTTTGTGTGGCCAACATGAGAAGCATCTGTGAACATAATAACCACACTCAGAAATGCCATGGTATCCTGCTAATAGGTCTGCAAAATGCATGTTGACATTGCAAGTTAATATTAGTTATGTCTAGTGTAAGCATGCGCATGAAAATAATTGACATTGAATTGTATGAAACAGACAATGGATTTCACTGGAGTGAAGGGATTGGACCGTCTTACGTCACTGAAGTTAAATGAAATGGCAAGCCATTGCATATAGTGTGTATACTTTGCTACACATTTCACAAGGTGTTTTTTAAATCTTTTGCGCATGTTCCATGTGTAATGATAAAAATAATTGAAATTCATAATACAAATGCACATTTGTAATTCATAAAAGACACACATTTATTATTATATGAATACAGAAAGTGGACAAACATATTTAAATATTTTTAACGTTTTGGGTGACAATGATATGAAGACGTAGTATTACTATTAAGGTTTTGTATATATGTAGAAATATTACAAATGGAATAAACATGGTCTTCTGCTTCCCACCCATTGCCACCCTTAGTATACTATTAAGTGAGTATTTTAACTATTTGAACCTTTAAAACAATTTGTTGAATTTCTTTTGTTTTATTTATTTATCTTTATTTATCAACAACCGCGACTCATTTGATATAGGATTTGTGCCTTTTGTCGATATGGCCTCTTGGAGTATTTTGCTCACACAAAATGTCACTACCCTGCTCTGAAGCAATAATCTCACCCATTAAGATATTCATTATTTTGCTGACCATCCCAAAGTAGGTTATTGCCAAAAACAGGACTTTGAAATACAGTATTTTAAACAATCGTTTTGTTTACATTGTAAATCAAATGTAAAATGCTCAAATTAAAAAGAGCAAAAGAATGCACTAAAATTAGGCTATTAAGGTACGCTTATTTAGATGTCTGGATCTCAGAGCAAATAGCAAAAATATTAGGATTCTGCCTTTATGTTTTTGTTATGTTATGATGAATGCCATATCAATGTCAACAATATTCGTGGATGCATTCTGAAAAACTCCAGTCATTATTGATGTGATATTAAGTCCAATAATATTAATTAAACTTTTTTGCATAATTGTTGTTAAGCATATTTGTATACCCACTGTATATGTTTAATCTTTTTTGTTTGTTTTTCAGTCTTTTTTTATTTATTCAATTTCTAATGTAATATTTTGAATGTTTTTTTTCTGTAAATATTGCATCAAGAAGATCCTATTCACTTATACATTTGAATTATTACCTTTTCTGCAAATGTATTAAAAGTGCCTTTGCATTTTTGCCATGTGATGCGATAATGGCAGTACCCGGATGATCAAAAATGAAAGAAAAACTGGAGGATGTCATTTGAGTTTTGTTGACTATGCAATGCTAATAGTGACATATCTGGTGACACTTTCATTGTGTGTGTGCGGTGTGTGTGTGTTATACATGCATGTGTTGGCATGGAAGAGAGGACCCTTGGTTGCTCTACCTCTACTACAGTGACCTTTAAGTAATACCCTATTCAGATGATTTTCTCAACAACCATATGACCATTGATGTTATATCCATTTTGTATGTTGTGAACCTTTATAGTTGTGTAGGAATATAGCATTACATCACATTTTGTCACACTCTAGTAGAGCCTTCTGTCACCTTAATTAGAAGCCTAAATGGTTTTAGAACATACTAAGACGATCGGATAAATACTTACAGCACTTGGAGTTTTCTGTGTGAAGTTAATATTGGCTGGTTCTTTTTGTGAATGTTGGGTACAGGTGTGCTTGAAGTAATGATTCATTATTTGATCATTTTTAGTGGGGAATCAAACGAGAGAAACATGTACAGTCTACACTTTATATTTTTCGAGATGCCAATATACATTTATTTTTATTCATTGTTTAATAAACTTTAAATTATGCTATCACTACATGCATTCTTTTTTTGGCACCAATTTGAATTCATTTCATAATGTAACACTAATATGTTGATCTTCTAAGCATCCAAAAAGTAGATTGAGAATGGATTTTGCAATAATTTTATTATGGGGTTAACAGGATTCACAAATTTCAGTCAACATCTCAAGGTAAACCACCTATTATTTATGTTGCACCCCTACTGGGAAATAAGTTCAGTACACAAAAAAGTAACTACTATAAAATAGCTCAAAAACTTAAATGTTTATCATCAATATTAAAAACAGTGCATTTAAAGTTGAAGATTCAGTTCCATCATTTGACACTCAGAATTCAAATACTGAATAGTCTGCTTTAACCCCTCTTGAAAATCCTCTTTGCATCCACACCGTCATAGTTGTAACTCTGGTGAAACAAGAACAATATTGACAAACTGATGTTTTCTGATGGAGCTTTTTATTGAGTATTAATAGTAAATATTGTCTTACACATTTTAGATAACATTTATTTTTTTTAAATTAATCTAAAGCCTATCCAACTCATAAAACATGCATTATGTTTTTGTACATACATAGACTGATAGCGTAATTAACTCAACACAATTATTTTTGTTGTAGTTACCAACCTGAACAAGTTCGTCTCCAACAATGGCTCGAGTGGTAGTAAGTTGTTTTCCATTGTCCTTTCTGAGGAAAACACCCTTCATTGTGTCTCCCTCCACTGACCATGAACCCTGCAGATTTGAACATAAGATAAAGCTTTCAGTCTGGAAAAACTGTTCCATTCCAGCAGCCTCATGTGTCAACAAGTAACTGATCTCATGTTGTTCCTGCATGAACTGTTACATTGCACTGACATTTGTACAGAGGAAATTGTGTTTATGTGATTCTTACTGATAATTCAGTCCCATCTGCGAGGCTATATTCAAAAGTGACTCCTAGAGTAAAGTCGATGTCCAGTGTACGAAAAGAACTTGACTCCTTCACGTGAAACTTGTCTCCTGTTTGTTCGATGGTTATCTTAAGGTTGTCATGAGCTGCCAGCTTCCTTTTCACCATGTTGACTCCTGTAAACAGATGTGCATAATATGTTTTCCAGGCCCTTACACTAAACAATAAGAGGAAGCCACCTAAGGATAAAAATACTAGGACACACCGCACATGATGGGGTTATCGTGGCTGTGCCTCTCCTCAAATAGGTGTACGAACTAGGCCAAATAAAACTGTCCCTGCATACACATGATTGAGGTGTGTGGACCATGCTGTTTTTACATTATAATTGCAAAGGTATTATTTTGCATAATTTCATGTAGAACCACAAAGGTGCAGTACACAGTTCTTCTTCAGTTGATTATCCAATTTAATATACAATATAATCTCTAATAAGCACTCTATATATGTCATTTAAATACATATAATTGATATATGAACCTTCTGTTTCACAACTGCTTAATAGGCCCCTTTAGGTTTTACTCTGCAGTTAGGCCATTTCAAAACATAATTTGATAAAGTATGCTTTTCTGACTGGAACTTTGAGATAGATGTGTCATTCATAAAAATTTATGAAACAGCAGATATACTATGACATAACTCTAAAATGTTTTCCAAAATATTCTATACTATTCTTGTGAGGCCTCTTACCCATTTGTTCCATGAATTTCTCATAATTCTCACTGCGGTCTACTTTCCAGGAGCCGTTGAAAGTCATGGTGTTGAGATTAAGGGTAGATTCTAAAGAGCGCCTTGACTAAAGCTTTGACTGCTCCTTTTATGCTGTAGCCACAGTTGGCTCACTCCCTTATCTCAATTGGTATCTGAATGCTGATGTGGCTGTTTAAAGCTCATGATAAAAATGAATGTAATGCCCAACACTTTGAACTTGCGATCTCTATTGAATCTCACTTTGTGATCCCAATATTTAACAGAGAGACAAACCTGGCCATGTTGATTACAAAGAGCCTCTCTTGCTGCATGTTCACAAAGATAACAAAAATAAATGTGTCCAAGTGTATTGCTGTTGTCATGTGCACATTTTAAGTGAAGAATAAAGATTTTTGCTCTTGCCTTTGCATTGTTCAGTCTTTGCACAATTTCATTTCAAATATTTTTTTTTGCTTTAATTATTCTTGATATCCTAATCTTACTTTAACATGTATACAACTATCTTTGTTCAAAATATATAAACAATATATGAATTGTTCCCGTATTTGGCACACCAAACCTCTTAAACCCTGTACCTTATACACTGAGTTGCTAACTATTTTATGGGTGTTATATCCATGATGTGAAAACTGAAAACGAACTAGGATTTTTTGTAATAATGTACCAGAAATATAGCATATGCTCTGGTCTTTCTAATACAGAATTTAGAAACAAACATAACATAAAAACATAAATATGTGTACAGTACCATAGTTCCATTTCAACACAATATTATATTAGAGTGTAGGGCATAGACAAAACGTCCTGCCATCACTGTTTGACAGTACAGATGGTCCTGATAACACTGTAGTAGACTGCTAATCCAGTACTTTACATCTGTGGCCTTGGGCTTTATTGGTATATGATACACATCTTTGATAATGTTTTGTTTCCCAATGAGGACTGATCATTAACCTTTTTTTTGTGTTACTACAACAGGACCTCATAAAAAAGACCTCTGAAGTTCAAATTGTCATTTATGCCTTAAGGAAAACACTGTAAAAATAATAATCTGAAACAGAACTGAATTTACTTAGTTTTACCATGGTAAAATCTTCTTTTAATTGATGTCAGGGATCAGGGAGACCATAGTGTTAGATGAGGCCAGCTATGTTAAAGTGAAGTGTGCCCTGTACACACATAATTCGTAAATATTAAATAATTGATCCATCGTTCTTACCAAGTGTGTATGTGTCAAATGCTAGGATAGACACTGTCTATCTGAGTGCCTGTGCTTGAGATACTGTGCACACTTGGGCTAAATGCACACTTCCAGTACACATATATGATCGTACGGTTTGCCACCTTTTTTCTGCATCTCAATGTTCAATGTGCAATGCAATTAGTTTGTGTTTATGTTAGATATAATATTTACTTTTACATTGTGAATGCATGTCTCAGTGTGATTGGATATTTCTCAGCCCAAGTTTGCACACAGTGGAGGCCACAACAATAACAAAACTGAAACGACCTCACTTTATTAACATAAAGTTTATGTTTGACATACTATGAGAAAAGTCACCAAACTTCTGTAAGGATTGGAAAATCAAATATGTTGGTCATCAGTAAACTTTGCATTACATTACGTTTACCAAAGTTGACTTTGGAAGGGAACTTTCTACTCTCACTTGATGATGTAATCAATTGGTGAGAACATGAGGTTGTTTGAAAAACGCAATGTTAATCATTGACAATATTGCACTCTCATTCAAGCAGTCATTTGGACTATGACTTTGCTCTTTGCCCAGGTTGCAAATTAGATTAATTACATATAGATTAAAAAATAAGGCCAGTGAATAGGTAATATTTATTTAAGACTTACATTGGCCAAATAGAAAGCTGCGTTCAAGCTTTGAACAATGCAAGTACAGGAGAGTTGGTTATAAAGTACAAGTAAATAGCATAAAACAACTGCCTGATGACACAAAGAAAGTTTAACTACTCAGCCATGTTCAACTTTTGAAAGAGCCTTGATCAGTTAAACGTACAGAAATCACACAGACATTCACATTATATTCAGTCTTTCCATGAAGCCCAAAATTTAGCTCAGGTGCATCTGTATTCCACAGTAGATCCTTGAGATGTTTCTACATATTAATTGGAGTTTTGGAGTCGACATAATTTGGAAAGGCAGACCTGTCTATATAAGGGACAAAGATTGAACTATTTGGCATGAATGCCAGGCGTCACGTTTGCAGGAAACCAGGCATTGCTCATCATCAGGCTAATACAATCCCTACAGTGAGGCATGGTGGTGTTAGCATCATGTTGCAGGGATGTCTTTTAAGCTGCAGAAACTGAGAAACCAGTCAGGATGAAGGGAATGATGAATGCAGTAATGTACTGAAACATCCTGGATGAAAACCTGCTCCAGAGCACATATGACCTCAGACTGGGGCGATGGTTTATCTTTCAGCTGGAAAACGACCCTAAGCACACAGCCAAGATATCAAAGGTGTGGCTTCAGGACAACTCTCTGAATGCCCTTGAGTGGCACAGCCAGAGCCCATGCTTGAATCTATTTGAACATCAATTGTAGAGATCTGGAGAGATCTGAAAATGTTCGCACATTGACGCTTCCCATCTGACCTGATGGAGCTTGAGAGGGGCTGCACAGAGAAATGGGTGAAACTGCCAAAAGATAGGTGAACCAAACTTCTGGCAACATATTCATATTCAAAGAATTGAAGCTGCAATTGCTGCCGAAGATGCATCAACAAAGTATTGAGCAAAGGCTGTGAATACATGCACAAAGCTCCCGAGAACGTTGTTCCCATTGTCATTATGGTGTGTTTTGTGCAGAATTTTGAGAATACATTTTGGAATGAGGCCCTTACTTAACTAAATGTGGAAAATGTGAAGCGCTGTGGATACTTTCCGAATGCACTGTATATCCTGAGTAAATTTACAGGTAATCTAAATTGCTTGCACCCTATGCACAACACTGACGTTTGTGAACTTTACAATTAGAGAGAATCAATTTGTTGTACTGTTCCATAAAATCTAATTCAGTAGAATAAAATTTCCTGGCAATTTAGGCAGTGTTAATACCACATCTGTCCACTAGGAGGGACACTCAACAAGGATACTTCAATGAGGGCCTATTTGGCTAGTCCCTTTTTCAGAATGCGCCTGTAAGTTAAAAATCTTCAAGCTATGTATGTTAAAAAGGATTTCAATCACATCACCCAGTGTATATTCAAACAAGAATGTGCCCTGTGAACATTATCTTTGAATTCTTCATTTTGACTAGTCCTATTAGTTTTAGACCAAAAGAGCAAATGAATTGCAGTAACTAAAAAAACAAAACATAGAATGACACATATCAACATCATTATGAAAGATAAATAGCATTATGAAACAC
>JAVQJS010143826.1:0-24322 GCA_036024795.1 Galaxias rostratus | reverse complement strand
TCTCTCTCTCTCTCTCTCTCTCTCTCTCTCTCTCTCTCTCTCTCTCTCTCTCTCTCTCTCTCTCTCTCTTTCTCCCTCTATCTCACTATCTCTGCTTTAGTCATCTATCATCTGACCCTTAGCGGTGCTTAAAGCAGCAGCTTTTATAGGATTGGTACCTTGCATTTGCTCATTAGCTGTCTTTTATCTGTTTCCTCTGCCCGGAGTCTGCCGCAAACGTCTGACCCTCCCTTGTTGGTAAACAAGGTTCATCTTCACTAAAATCAATGGTTGATCTACGCACACCATCCTGATCCTGTCAACAAGCCATAACAGTTTCCAAGGCTCCAGTCCACGGAATGGTTGTCCATGTCTCTGTCAGTCTGGGTTCCAGCTCACTGCCTCAATGCCTCCACATTATAGCTAGTTTGTGTAGGTGTTGCTTGTTGTGTTTCCAAACAGCCGGGTGATCCCTCCTCCTCCGCACACTGACTGAGATTGTCACATTGGAGGAACGGCAATATGTTGTATGACTCTACTTGCGTCTTTATCTTCCCACTTTGGAGTGAGACCACAGCCGCCTGTAGTTTGTTTTTTTTTGTTTTTTTGCGGCTGTGCAGCCGGGTGCATTTTGAATAATGATTACTTTATTATGCACTGAGAAAATGACAAAGTGATGTGACACAGGTGCCTATTTATTTATGTCAGGATACGCATCCACCCGTGATGTGGCAATCCCCATCAGAGTGCTCTGGGTCTGAGATTGTCAGATGAAACCACACGACTGGAGCTAAAGCAGGCCAAGTGTAGCTGTATGTAGTGACACCAGTGGTGTGAAATGCCATAGCCTAGTTTCCATTCACTTCTGCCAAGCAATCCCTCTAAATCACTTTAACAGCCTGGCTTTTCTTTGAATGGTCCCATAACAACGTAATAAGCCACAGGCTTCTGCTACTGCAGCACAATTTAGAGGGTGAAATATAATAAGCTAGACAGGGAAAGTGTCGTGCCTTTAATCAGCTCAGTACCTCCGATAACGTGTCAGCCGCTGAATGACAGGTGATGTGTGATCTTTGACCTATGTATGTTCAGATTGTTTTGTAATGTGGAACTGAGATTCTTTTTTTTATCAGTTTCCAACCAGGTTGTGCTCTATCAGTGGATAACTGCATATTTGTCAGATTCATGTTTATTTTTTGTGTAATTAGCTTAGAGCGTCTGTCCCAGCCATGACAGAACTTGAGGAAACATCTGAATTATTGCTTGTTTGTCTCTTGGTACAATTGATATACGTGTAAGTTTATAGCATGGTAAGGTAGGCAGCAGGCAAGCCGGATTTGTTCTTCTTATTGAATTGTATTTGACTGACTGCTGTAGGAGCTGTTGCATGTGCGCCAGGAATTATGTTTATATTTAGGAGTACAAAACAATACAGTGTTTCGTGGTGTTGAAATACATTTGTAATAATGATTTGTTTTGGACGCGGGCCACGTTGCCATGCCTCAAACGGGAGGCTTTATGGAAAGTTGCTGGTCATCAGTCGTCTCCTTCATCTCTTTTGGCTCTGACACCGGTCATTATACAGCAACGACCCATTGGCTGCCTGCTCAGCAAAAGGAAACTCCTTTTTCATTTCCTACCTCTAACAATTCCTCTTGATGGATTGTTCCCTCACTATCTCCTCTCTCCGCTGAATAATAAAGGGGTCCAATAAATTTTTACCACACTGAATTACCCATTTAGTCTCTCTCTCCTTTATTTATCTATAGTTACAATTGTAATCCAAATTGTGATGTGCACTTTATGGCAGTACTGATGAATTATTCATAAAATTCATCCTTGCATGCCACTGACACCTAAGTAAACCCTCCTTTATCATTTTAATTGTTTTTAGACTCTTCTTATGACAGCTTTCGTTAGACTTTCATGGTAAATGTTTATTTACTTATTTATTTATTTAGTTCTTTACTGGATCTCAGGAGTCCTATAAAGGAACATGAACGCACATTGATAAAAGCAAGCAAACCAATTAAAATATATATGGCAGCATATAAAATCAGGTGTTTGGTACAAATGCCAGATGTAATGTCGGGTCCCACTCTTCACTTTTTGAGAAGCCATTACTCAGTCGCAAAGAGTATGCCCTGCAGAGGAGGCCGATTGGTCACCTTCCGTTTCATCTGGTTAGAGTCATTGTTGACTAATTATACACCTCCTTACACCTGCCGAAGCCCTATGCGTATGTTACACATTTCATCGGGTGGCAGCCATCAACAACATAACCTACCTGTACCGATAACTACTGTACAGAACCCATTTTAAAAAAAGAACAAGGCTCGTTTTGGTATGAATGCATTCATCCATACACCTGGAACATTTTGTGTGACATAACATGACTACTAGCATATTTTCAACATTACTTTTTGTAGGATTGCTAGGAGAATAAGTATACTTTTGTACTGCCACAGACAATTATTTAGTTAACATCCCTGAGCGTTAGAGTTTAGGACAGACAAGAGTGTCTATTCTCCTTGGCTTCAGCCTGCCACTAAAGGGCCTTTTCAGGCCCCTGAGCCCTACCTCTACCTGATTCATGGATCCACACTGTCTCTTCCTGAGCTGACCTGACAGGCCCACCTTAGGCTAGTTTGCCCCCCCCCACACTCCAACACTACCCATCACTGCTACCCCTTCTCCACAAGGTCTCCTC
Organism: Galaxias rostratus; assembly: GCA_036024795.1. Lineage (NCBI taxonomy): Eukaryota > Metazoa > Chordata > Actinopteri > Galaxiiformes > Galaxiidae > Galaxias > Galaxias rostratus. The sequence goes on along the minus strand of JAVQJS010143826.1, from coordinate 21,633 downwards.
CCCAGCCCTTCCTCACATGTCAGTGACAAAGGAAAAGCATGGTCACAAAAGCCACGGTTTTGGACGGACAAAGGCATAGCCGTCGCTTGGACTGCTACCATTTTACAGCATCCTCTCGTTTTTGGAACAATCTATGGTCAAATTTGGCATTGGTTTTGAAATCGAAATGCAGTTTGCTTTTGTATTTTCTGGGATTCTCAGGCTTCCTTTGTATTGGTTGAGTTGTTCCAGATGGCTGGAATCACTTTAAACACCTACATCGACACCTGCAGTAAATTACCATCCTATCCCTCTTTCTTTTTAAAAAAAAAAGACATAATGCAGCAAGGTTTCAAAACTACCTGGCAATGAATCATGGTTGACTTATAAACGTTGCTATGGCCCACTAGGTAACACTGAGTTTGGCTAAGCGCTCGTTGTGACTAGCACAGGGACAAGACCATGATGAGAATACTAAGATCTACTGCAGTGAGGGTCGGCAAACGACTAATCTTACCGTGTGCAAGTATCGAGGGTCGTACATCAACGTGTCTCTGTACAAAGTACAATACAAGGAAGCCCGGATCAAAGTAATGTTGATAAATGTCTTTTGACCCTACAGAGAAATGGAAAGGTCACCTCCCTAATGTCATGTTGTAATTTTGGCCGCTTTTCTCTCCGTTTAATTACTGTGGAGCCGCGTCCCCTCCGATAAATCTGTGGCATATAGAGGACAAAAGGTAGAGCTAGATTGATGTCTGATGATTGGACTATAGGGACACGACTGGGAGCCTGCTGGGACATTGTGTTCCGTTACATTCTTCCCTCCAGTTAAAGTGCTCTGTGTTTGTATATCGCCCTTTTTTTTCTGTCTACTCCCTCTCTATCTGCCTCCCACCTTTGTTTCCCTCCTCCTGTTCTTCCAACCTAACCGAGACCTGTTTGAGGTGTTGTCACTTTAAGCCCGATGAAATCAACTAGATATCTTAACTGCAGGCCATTCGTTTCGGAGGGCACTGGCATTATGAGTAATTAATCTGAAAGTGCTATGATTAATCCTGCTACTTTCCCCCTTGAGGCTAGGCTGGATGTCTGGGTAAAAATGTCTCCCCACCAAACCCCGAGTATATAGACATTTAAGTCTCTTATGCCAAGAAAACACAGCCTCATTTTGTCACGGCTGCTGTACCTTTTGCTACGCAAGCGAGAGCCCACATGTGTTTATTACCGGATTGTCTCCAGCATTGCTGTCACCTGTTTTTACAACCAATTATAATAACAGTACTCTACAGTTTCAGAATTTTTGGGGAGAAAACGCACACCCTCTTAAATAGTGGAATTGTTAACATACATGTTTTAAGGGATCGCTATCAAAATAAGTATTTGTATTTTGGTTAAAAGATGAGTCAATATTTGTATCAAACAAGGTCATGTCTCACAGTATATACTGACGCTGCTTCATCTAAAAAGAAGACGAGCTGAGCAAGTACAAATTAGAGCTAAAGATCAGTTTGCAGAAACACGCAGGATGAGGGGAGGGATTGCCTGCAGTCAATGCATTGAGCGTGGGTCGGCTGGAAAGATCAGAAAAGGAGTGGAATAACGTTGCAACTACAGGATCGTTTGTCTTGACGGGAGGTCAGGAGAAGCCTCCCCACTGTGAATCCTGTGAGGACAGCAGATGGTTAAACTCACAGACGCCTTCCCCCAAACCACCCCCTGTGTCATCCCGATAGCATCGTTTTTATCATGTTGAGCCATCCCAGAGCTGGCAAATTGATTAATGCACGCCTTTCAGTCTTGACATCCCATATAAAGTTAACAGCACTTGAAAGATCTTTCGTATTAGGGTAGGCTGCTTGACAAAACCAGTCAGTTGCTATAAATCACCTTTGTCTCAGCGACCCACTTTACAGCTCCTTTGCACAATGCCTCGCCGTGCTTCGGTACTCTCCAGGCGAGCCACTTGGGGACCATGCTGAAATAGATACGATTACCTGATCACATGTTTTCATTATCAGAAAAGAGGTTATGCGCATAACGAAGTCATTAAGGTTCTGTATTTGTGATCAATTGCGCTGCCGTACATTCCAGATAAAAATGCTTTAAATGACTTTAGAGCCGTTCTCATTTTCCCTGCTCGATGTTGCATACATGGCCTACTTTCATACAGCCCACTGCCTAGTCTGTAATGTTTAAGTAGCTGCCTCTGTATTGTAAATAATGCTAACAGTCTACAAACTAGATTTTTGTTGCCATGGTTAATGACTATTAAAATGGGCAGGGTATTATACTGTCACAGTGACACAGACTTCTTTTACACCAGGAACCAGGTATTAGTGTGCTTTCATTGAATGCAGTCCATTTAGATTCTGCTTGCTGCATGCCATGGCTGCCATTGTTTGCTTGCAGCTTGTAGCAATGTCAATAGACATAGGCACCCCTACACCACAACCCACGCCAACCCTCTCCTTCTCCTCTATTCTCTGTGTTCAATCAGCCTACCTCATTGGCCACAGCCAGGCCTCTTCCTCACTCCCCCCACGCCCCTCCCTCGCTGAGTAATGGGCTGCCTCTACCTTCCTGTCACCATGAGAGGTGCTGCTGGCTTTGCTCTGCTCTCCTTTTTTCATGCGTGTCCTTTCAACCGACCAGGCAATCCCAGCTGAGATCTCTATCGACCATGATTTATCTGATAGAGCTGCGCGCTCACGCTCCCTCTCTACTTCTCTCTCTTTTTTGTGGGCTTTCTCTGTATCTCTCTCTCTCTCTCTCTCTCTCTCTCTCTCTCTCTCTCTCTCTCTCTTACTCACGCTCTCACTAACACACACCCACAAACGCAACCTCCCGACCACCCCACACGCGCACACACACACAAACTCTATTGCCCTCTTCCCTGTCCCACTTTTTCCTATTTCTTCCTCCCATTGTCTTACAATGCGTGTTCCATCATTGCCAAATCAATGCATTGTTATTTCATTCCTCCCACCCATTTTCTTTTTGCCCTTGTGTCCTCTACGCTGGCGGAGGGCTGGTTCTCCCCTAAAGCCCACAGTTAGGTGTCACAATGCTAATGCAAAGTCAAATACGGCAAAACACGCTGGAAAACAAGGCGTGCTGGATGAGCCATCTACGATAGCGACACGGCAGCACTCTTTACAAAAGTAACACCACATAAAGCTTGAAAGGAGGATGGGCTTACAGCACAGAGGGAAAGAGGGAAAGATTGAGAGTGCGCCGGGTAAGGGACGGAAAACGACAAAGCAAACTCTGGCAATGGGATGCAAGAAAGAGAGGGGCGGGGGCCGCGTGTCGTAGAGTTTTGACTGGTGCCACTAAATAATTCAACAGAATCGGGGACCAACCATTGCGTTCTTGGTTCTGGGGGATATGCTACATCTGTTACCCTGGTGCACTGACAGCTGTCTCTGTAACGCTCGCAATCCAACATTACAGCGCTTACACCTCTTTAACAAAGACACCCCCCCCACCACTATCACCCCTATACAGACAGGAACCCTGGTACTCAGTGTATAGGAGCTCTGCCATCTCACTTAGATCAGTCCCCTCCTCTCCAGATTTGTTATTGCAAGGGGTCTGTCAGCCAGTGAGCTGTGAATCTTTAGCTTGCATTTTTTCCCCCACTCAACCCATTTTCTGGCTTCAGTACATTTCTTTGCACTATGGCTGCCTGCCTGCCTCCTTGCTCACCCACCTCTCTCTCTTTCTCACTCTTTCGCTCCCTCTCCCTCGCTCCCGCTCTCACTCACGCACAGAGACTCACACACACACACACACGCTCAGATATACACATACTCAGGCACATGCTGTGCCTCACTCTATCATGCTCTGACTATGCCCGTGGAAGAACACATTCTTTCTCGTCAGTGACCAGACGTTAGCTCCCAGCCAAGGTTTTTGTTGGTGTGATCGGAGTGCTGGCTACACTGGAATTATTGACGTTGGGAATTTAGGGAGCCCGCGCTCACATCGCCTCTGGTCTTTTTTTAATTAGCATGAATTTCACCGCGGCACTCGAAGTGTCTGTCTCCTCAGCCATCCACACCGTCTCAACGGGGGCAGGAAAACCTTTGCGCCCCAGACTCAGCAGACACATGGTATCGTCACGTTGTGCGTCCTCAGTCTGAACGCAAATAGATCCCGTCGGTGGAAGGAGAGGAAGGAGGAAAGAGGTAGAAAAAGGGGAAGGGAAGAGACGCAGCACTGGAGAAAGGATTGCAGCAGCCCAGTATCACTGCAGGAGCGCGGCCAGGTGGAGGCTGAGCGAGGAGGGGACCAGACATTCTTTGGAGTTGGGACCGCTATCCCACAGCTGTGTTCCCGTGGTGCGCCACCACGCCTGAGGTCCCTGTCCTTTCATTGCGTCCGCGAGGCAGCCCGAAGAGGACTCGCTGGGATATTATTTATTAATTTTCCGGATTTGTTCTCCCTTACCGCGCTGCTGCAGATATCCCTCCCCCCCCCCCTTCCTCGGCCCATCTGCCCCTCTCCCCCCTCCCTCCGTTTTCTTCTCTTTCTCGGGCTGGAGGGGAAACAGGAGTGCTGGATTCTGCGTCAGCCTCCATCGGCTTGGATCTCCGCGTCGACTTCTTTTTATGTCCTGGTCCCTTTTTTCCTCTTAATGAGATGATCCTTCTTGCCGTGGAAACGTGCGCTATCTCCTTCTCTGCAGTGGAGGGGCTGTCATCCTAGTGGGTCGTCTCAGCTGCCCTGAAGCCCTACCTGTGGGCAAGGGGACACTCCTATCGACATTCCTGTCACCTGGATCGCTTTTGTGCCGCTTTTTAATACCTAGATATCCCTGTTGAATTGCATGCCTGTTTAAAATTAATGGTGAACCTTTCACAGTTTCATATTTGTATGCTCTATTCATACAGTAGACATTTTCAATCCACTTTGTAAAGATAGTACTTTGTTACAATTGTCAACTATTCTTTGGTAACAATTATCCACACAAGACATTTCTGAGTACACAATGTTTTGAGAAAAAAAAATCCTTCAATCCTTATAACTAACGATCCGTACCAACATTTAGACAAAGCAGATGTTTAATTTTTATCTATAATATTCACGAAAAGATTCTTTTTCCATTTGCTCATATCAAAATACATTACCCAAGCCAAAGGATAATGAAGGAAATGTGATTGGCTTCTTATTGAGATGCCCTGTAATTTTGGGGTTGGACTGAAGGAGGCCAATGGAGGCCCCTCTCGGCCCTCCTGTGCCCATGAGGATATGCTGTGTATGGGCCGACCCCCAGCGGTGGCCCCTGTGCTGGGACAGGGATCCGTGTGGACATGCCTGGGCCTGGCTCAGGGCCAGGGCTATTGGTGGAGACTGGCCTTTTGGTTGGCATTGCTGACTGTCCTCCCCATCCAAACAGGGACAGCACGAGTGTCTTCCAGTCTCAGTACCACACACCATGTGCACCATTTCCACAATAAGCACGGCACAGTGCCCATTGCCATCAACAGGATGCCTTTTCTCACCAGAGGAGGCCATGGTAAGACAACCCACATCTAGGTTGTGGTCAGTTTGTTTTTGCACTTTGGATTATGCATTCGAACATAACTGGAAAGTTCTCTGTGATATAATCATAAATGTGTAAAAAACCTACATTTACTCTTTAAAGAGGCTAAATTAATTTGAATAGCATATTGGTATAATATTTCAGCAGCTGTTGCATGGGGTTGAGTGAATGTTTTCTACATATCACTATAATAATTCTACATACCTGCCATTGTAGGGGTTGTGTGGATCTCCAGTGAAGCATCCCTATCATGCCAACTAGATTTGGTATGGTGTTGGTGGGTGTTTGCAGTAGTAACACCACATGATAACAGCATAGTGTGCGGGGGTTAGATGGGTTTCCAGTCTCGGTGAATATCGATGTCATGCCAACATGCTTTGTAATGGGGTTCGGATGCCAGTAGTTTGGGTTTTAATACCGTGGTCTGAATTAGCCGACAGTGGTGGTGGTGGTGGCAGCGCTGGGATGTCTAGTGTGTTGATGGATCCCTCATTAACGGGCCTGGTGTGGACCAGCCGTAGCCTCTCTGCTCCGCCGAGCTCCTTCATCTGCTCATCAGTCTCAGTTGCCCTTTCCCCATGGCGCGGCTTCTCACTGCTGCATCTGGAAAATACATCATGGTGTTAGCGTTGCCTTCTCGGATGCGGCTAGATCTGAAGCCGTCTCTTCCCAGAGCGCGAGGGGCTGCATATCAATGCGAATTACAGCCTCGGTTGCTCTGTCACTCCCAATCACCCTCCGTGTCCTGATCATTTTTGATTTGCTTTTACTGCCTTTTACAAGGAAAGTACACTCAGGAGTTATACTTAGCGTTCATATTGTTGGAAATTACACTTGTAATTGTAGGGCTACTGTAGCAATGAATTGTTAATGGGTAGCTTGGCTTTTATCAAAATGTATTTGGAATGGTAATCATATCCCCACAGTCATCAGTGACATATTTCTGAACACAGTCTAAATCTTGTCTCACTCTAGTTATTGCAGTGCGTTCAACCCATTTCCTTGCCAGATATAATGTTTCCCCAGTAACTATCCAAAATCTACAGTGAATGTGGTTAACCACTTGAATGGGCCCTTCTAAGACGCTGTTGCTGGAGTCATTCCCCTTTCTTATATTGCACTTTGAAATGTGTGTTCAGCTTTCTCTGACCGACTATCTGTCTAAGACTCACTTTCATCTCTAGTGAAAAGAGAAACCAATGCATTTCTAGTGTCCTTATCTCACTACAGCAGGTCTGACAGTTGTAATGGAGCTGAAAATGTGATGAAATACATCGGTGCCAGTACAGCCATATCCTACACAAGCCTTGCCCTTGCAGCATGACACAGAGAAACCGAACAAGCACTGTAATTGATAAAGAATCAAAGTGAAACATGTGAAGAACTGCGTGATGTTGACATGTGAATGTGATCTTAACAGCATAATTCATTGGCAGCTGTTCACAATATTGTCACACATTCACAGGGTGTAAATTAAGTGAATTGGAGATTAAGGAAATTGCCAAAATATTTCATCTATGTTCTTAAGATTCACAGTTAGGTATACTACATGTTAGGTAGGTTCTGCACTTTTATGCTTGTAATGGAAACAAGAGCAGATTCCAGCACAATCTTTATTGATATAGGTATTTATATAACGGCAACGCAGAACAAATATTTTTGTAGGACTCACATACTGAGCAATGTGTTCAGTACATAATGAAATGATGCTCTTACATGGATGATAAAACATTTGTCGTCCTTTTACCGAATGCAAAATGTTCAAGCTGAAGGAATGATTGTGACTGCAAACAGTGGGTTCTCTCCATGAAGACGCGACAAGGTCTCCTATCATTGACGTAGCAATTGCAACCGTGTAAAGAGTGTTGTAAAATAAGGAACACAAAGCAAAGAGGGGCCAATAAGTAATTTTACAGAGCACTATAAAGACACGCTGTAACTGTGAATACGCACTATTCTGTATTTCCAAAGCCTCCAATAACGTCTTAGTGGACTCTATGTTGTTGGCTGCAAAACCTTTATATTACATCGAGCCTTATCTGTAGCACACTCTTTAAATATGCAGCCTCTTCTCCACGGACAGGCTATTCTAGACACAGCCCTCCCCATGCTTCCTAGCCCTCTATTGACGTATCTATCCCTCGAGTGAGGCCGAGGATACTGTATGTCCTTGCTGTCTACTCTCCAGCACAACCTTAGCGTCTGCTTGGCTGACCGCTTCTTGGAAATGTCTACCTCAGAAATGTGTTTGCGTGTGTGGAGGGTTGTATGTGTGAGTGTGTGTCAGAGAGGGTGCGTTTGTATGAGTCGGCTGCTCCTCCCCTCTGTATCTTCCTTTCTCATTGGCATGCAGGGGAGGCCCCCGCTGCCCCCTAATGCCCAATGCCCAATGCACAGATGAAAGCTTGCTGTTTGACGAGCGCATTAGCCCACGCCTGGCCCTGTTTGTTCAGCCAAGCCCGCTTGTGCATGTTGATCGTGGGATTCCATGCCTGTCCCATCACAGCTTACGTGCGTGTGGGGCGTCATGGTACTATGATCAAATGCCACTCATTTGCGGGTCCACGGAGCCACGTTTTCTCTCAACGTCGTCTTAATCCTGGCTCTACTTTCTCCCTTCATCATCTTGTTAATTGCTAATCTAAGTGTACCTCCTCCCACACTGGTATGACAAAGCTGATCCCATTGTAGCTACCCTCAGCCAGTCAGAGCTTGCCAAACTATGGAAGAAAGGTTTATAATAATAATAATACATTATATTTATAAAGCGCTTTTCAAAACACTCAAAGACGCTGAAATAGACTTAAATAAGACATGTATGTCATTTACCTTGGGTATGAATATTATTAGGGGTATCTTTTGCATTGTTAGCATAGTCTTTGACAAAAAAGACATTGTTTCAGGGGAAACGAGCGTATCCTAGAAATGGCATTCATATGGCCATTATTTGTAGCACAAGTGTTGGTTTATAATTATCTTTGCTGTGATGGGCAGTGTTGAGGGCAGTTACTTTGTTCTGTTTTTCCACAGTCTAAAAAGCCCGGGGCTTGTTTGAGGTAGGGAAAAAAAGCAAAAGACGGAGGTGTACTGCTGCAGTGAAAGACCATTACGGCGTGTGTGTGAATGTGTCTATGTGCCTGCATCTGCAAATCTCAATATATAAAACATTTTTAACATACCATCATTATGTTGTTTATTGTGTTGTTAAAATGTCATATTACTCTTAGAATTTCCCAGAGCAGTGTGTTTTTGTGCGTGATGAGAGAGCGTGGGCTGTTTTGGGTGGGGCTGGCAGAGCAACATGCTGGGATCCCTGATGGGTAAAGACACTCGGGTGCATGCAGGCTATTTATTTCACGTAGGACTTTGGCTCCGCAGTATTTTTATGTTTTATGTGTAAGTTAATCTCACATCGTGACTGCAAATGTCGATAGCTCTTGCTATTTTTATCAACCTTTGAGCGTTAGAATAAGTCTGGCAGAGTATGAGGTGGACTAAACATGTTAAATATGATATTAAACAAAAAGTGTAATACAGCTGGCACAATAATTGATAAGCAATTAGTGTAATTTGTTTGATTTGCAGCATGAGCAACTTTTTGTGCGTGGACAGGAACTTTTGTGTCAGTCTCGTCTCCCACTCATAATCCCTTGACGAAGATAAGAATAGCCACACAAACTTAACTATTGCTATACCTGCTGTGTGGGAAAATCTGAACATGAACGATGGACACACATCCAATGCTTGCCCTCCTCAAAGCCTTTGCCTTGCATCATTCAAGCACTTTTCAAAACTTTTCATCAAAGGTATTTCTCTGAGAGGCAACAATAAATACAAATATTTGGTCTTTGGGAAATTGTTGTATCCTTTTGATGCCAAGTCTAATTGAATCCAAATCTTTTGACTACAAGACGGATACAATTATAATCTATAGTGATATGATGCTTGAGAACAGATTGAACAGTTCTTCCCATGAATAGAATACTAACTTTAAGCAGGACCGCAAGACTACATTCTACATGTCTGACACAATCACACCATACAGGACACCTGCTACAGTAGATGTTACATTTCATCTTTTTTATATATTTGGTGCTCTCACTTATTTCAGAGGACGTTCAAAAGTTCAAAAAAATCTATTCAGCACTTGAGATTCATCGGAGGCATCAGAGCCAAGAGATCAGGTGCAGTGATTGCAGGAGACACAAGAGCCACTCCAATCAAACAGTGGCTTTCACAGGAACGCTCAGAACACTCTCATGGCCCGCATTACTCCAGGCAAGGATGGGGCTGAGGAGACGGGGGGTGTGCAGCCATGTCGGCTTGTTTGACCATACTGTATGTGTGTAATTCCAATGTGGGGGATGCGGAACAATTATTCGTAAACACAAGTCCTTTCATGTTGCTGATCTTATCAGTGCGCCCTCTTGGTGCACTCAGGATCATGTTGTCAAATTGCACGTCCAGCAAAACAAGTGGCTTCATCAGCTTAATGTTGTTTTAAGTAATTATATAGCATAAGAGATGCTTGGAGTTTATTAAACATACTGTCAGAGCTAGGCAGCAATTACATCTGCACTGTTATGGAAAGCGTTTGTGTTATTAAGATGGTATATTAAATCTGGAGCAGCCCCCGTGTGATGAACTTAAATCATGCATACAGTATGTTATTGCTTTGCTTTAGATTGCTTGGAGGCAGTGTGGAAACACAGACAGATAGACCCGGGGTTTTCAACATTTGCATTTCCATACAAATCGGCTCTGTGTGGTGATCAATCCCAGGACATCTTGATTAAATCGGTTTACACAGTGTATATACCTACGTAAACGTTAATAAATGGATGTCCAGGAAAATCCAAATTGACAGATTGTTAATTTATTGTGATTAGGTGAGATAGGGAAATACGATATACTTGCATCACCATGTCCTTTATTCAAGAAGGAGTGCCTATGAGCTAAAGAGAGGATGGCTTGAAAGGATTTTCATGGTTCAGTGAGAGCGTCACAGTCTGTTAAGGAAGCTCATTTGCATACCAGAAGGATTGCCTTCTAAAAATAATGCGCACATGTGAAGCCATTCCTGCTTGGTCGGACTCCTGGCTCCACCGCAGCACCAGCAGCGTAAGGAACACAGTCAGCTCAGGTCTCTCGACACATAGTTGCCTGGCCTCAGCTTTTCATATCTCATGCATTGATGGGGAGGCACCACTTCGCTTGGTGCAAAATAGCCCCGACACAATTGCCTCCTCTCATGTCATTCCGTTAATCTTTCAATCTGTAAGGTAATTATCCAGGCACCCCTCACATTACGTTTGACAAAGTATTGTCATTCGGTCTTATTATATTCTGAAGATACTCCCTGTTCAATCCCGCTTTTTGGGAGTCAATCTCACCCGTGTGAGTTTGAATGGCCTCACAAGCACTGAATCCCTAAGCCTTTTGTGTAAGCTGACATGCATATCCATTGATAGATAAGAACTGTATTTTACTCCGATTGGATGAGTGTTTGGAAGCCCAACGCAAAGTGCTTGGGAGGGCCTGAGAAATTGGCTAAGTCCTCGGTGGGCTGAGTTTATTCATCTGCTTGGATGAATCATCTGTGAGCTCACGTTCCAACTGCTTTAAAGAGGCCTAGGAGAGAGCGTGGAGGAGAAGCCAGTGTGTGACTAAAGAAGGAGTCTAATCCTCCATTGGCTCTCTCGTTCCTCCAGGCAGGGCGTTGGGTTGAGACAGCCAAGCCAATCAAAAGCTGTCAGGTTGATGCTTGGCCAGAGTGCCAGTCCAGGTGTTCTCCCCTCACCTCTGTCTTTATCTGACTGCTGACTGTCATGTAGCTCAACAAACTGTTCCTGGTGTGAGCACGACTCCCCTGGGGAGGAGAGACCTGGCTGCTCGGAGGGAATAGCTACGGAGGACTGATTAGTCAGAGCACCCTGCAGCAGAAAAGTCCATTCTTTGGAAAAGAGACTCTCCTGGCAGAGCCTCGGTAAAGACAGGTGCCACTGTGATTTAGATGTATGAGTGATTGACTCACTGTTGAAAAGGCCAATGCAAGAGGGGTTATTTATTTTACATAAACATATATAATAATCAATTGATTGAATACTATATAATACATATATAAAAAACAAAACAAATACATTTTGTGCTCAAAATTACCACACTGAACTGGGTTATGCTGAGGCCTTTATATATATATGAAATACCTTTACTGTTTTTTGGGTATTATTATTAATATAGGTTTTATGATGATAAAGAAGAATATGATGATGAGTATGATGCTTATTATTGTTATTATAATTAATGATAATACTGTCAGTATTTTTTAGTTATTTGTCGATTTTATAAATGTTTATGGTGATATCTCTTACATTATAAAATCACCCAGACTATTCCATTGTTATTCCTTATACAGAAAAATGCATGTTTTTTAAAGTAGTTCTTACATATTGTCGTTTACCCCTTAGGTTAAATTAATTATTAAACGTCAACACACAAATATGATTGGAAGGCAGTGTTCAGTACACTGTTCAACCTTCCACCTCCCCTGTCGTGCCTTTCAAATAGCATCTTTGTTTTTTTTATCTATATTTCTCCTGTCTCCTACCTGCTGCGTATTTTTTAGCTTCTCTATATGTATGTCTTTCTCTTTTCCTTTTCCCTCCCATCCTTTCAACAATGGAGCAATTTATCTGATGCTCAGGGCTGGTTTGTATTCCATGCCTGTCAAGAGATGTAACATCAGCTTTTTTTGATTCCAAATCCCTTATGCTTTTATTTCCCCATAGGCACACAAAGTCTCTTGAATTGTAAAGGTACTTAAGCTGTGTTGCTGTGGGCCCTTGTATGCTGGCCTGGAGAAGCAGTTCCACTGCTTTAATTGGACATGCTTAGTCTCAGTACCAAGAGCCAAGATGGCTTCCAAGCACACTGTGGCAGTGGATCGATACTAGAAATCAGCAAGCAGTGCAGAGACAGGCGGATGTTTGAAGCCCTATTGGCCTTCTATTCGTCTGGAGAGGTTGTAAGGTCCAGTGCACATCTACTCCTCAAGTAATAATGATTTTACTTGTTTTTAGAAGGCCTTTGTTATTTTGCTGTTTAGCGATTTACTACACTTCTTATTGGCTGATTCTCGTTGTGGTCTTCAGAAAAAGCAAACATGTGTCGAATGCCAACGGACATGAGCGTTTTATTTTTCATGAGTTTTTCAGAGACCACAGTAAGAAGAAAGCAGCGCAAGGCTTGATCGCTTTGCTGTGCTAGGGAGTCGTCATGAAACGTACATGTAATGTATTTCTAGACGTTCATGTCCAGAAAGCTGAGCGATCGGCCACATTTCTCAGGCAAGCATGGGGAAATGAGGGAGGCCAAAGATTGCCATGCCTAATAGGCCTGGGCTGTGTGAGGCATTGGCCGAGGCGATTTAATTTGAGAATTGACAGTCTGGACACATCTGACTCCGGGTGCTTAAGAACAGCATTTACACAGAATCCTTTGCACTTCTCTGGCACTTTGGCCTCACTTAAAGCTGCTCCTCTTGAGAATATTTGTCATTTTTCACAAGGTCGCCGACTGGTCAATCGGTGCTGCTCGTCTCCAACCGGTTTATATACTTTATTTTAATTTAGTGAAGGAAGTTGAATAGGGGCCCGTACATGTACTGCATGATCAATGATAATGGCGATAGAGAGAGAGAGAGAGAGAGAGAGAGAGAGAGAGAGTGATAATAGGTTCTCTTGGAAATTTTAAATTTGGAGTTTATGATATTGACAGTAGGCGCTCAGCTATGTTCATGACATCAGCGGTAAGAGTTAATCAGCGTTTGGTCTGGCGCGTTCCATTTGTAATGTTACAGTAGTTATTAGGAGTTGTCAACGTTTGCATGATTAATGACTCTCTGTTGCCCTCCGCGTCAACAGAAATGATTAGCAGCAGTATGGGAGCATATGCTCCACCTCTCCAGGCTCCAGAATTTACATGTCCTCTCCAACTGTCTAAGTGTTTTTATTAACACTGACAGGAGACCCAATGGCTGGAGATTTGCTTTCCAAGTATTTGGAACCATAATCTTTGGAGCTGGTGGACCCTGCTGGACACCGCAGAACATGTCCTTTGTTTGATTTAACAGGATTGCTGACAGGCGGTTTGGTCTTATCTGGAGAAGGGATCTGCTTTTTTTAGGATTATTCATAATATATTATTAGGACGAGCTATGCGTGTAATATGCATGACTACAATGCTGGTACAGAGCTGTTTAATGAACTCAAGGTTTCCCTCAATAACGCGACAATGTACAGAATACACTGCACCCCAGGGGCCCCTGTTTGGCCAGCACTGCTGTACTGTATGTCCATGAGAGAATGGTGCACTCCCTGGGGCAAAGCTAGTTAGACTCAGCAAGGAGCAGCCTTTAGAGGGAAGGATGAGTGGAGAGAAATGCGGTTGGCGCGATAAACCTTAACGAGGCAGTTTTATTATGTGCAAGATCGCAATCCTTATGTACATCTACCTTGGAGAAGGACACTGAAGGAGGGAGAAAGAGTCGTGGAGGCGTGATGAAAGTCAGGTGGAGATGACGAAATGGCAGGATCGTAATGACTAATGCAGATAGTCGCTGCCTTCGGTAGTCACATGCCTCCACATGTTCTTGCTGGTGCATTAGCTCTGCATATTTCATGGTGCTTATTATTATTTCATACGTTGCCTTTTATGCTTTCCCTGACCACTTATTGTGTCTCTTCTTATGTTCTCACTGTGTGCAAGCACGGGGAAGACAACATTTCCCAGCTTTCTAGTGACCCAGACGGAATCACTTTGTAGACTCCAGGTGCCTTTGTTGCAGATGTCAATTTAACTCTCCAGTTATGTTAAGGGTACATTTGACAATCTTTTATTAACTGAAGCAGTAATTATATTGTTTTTTTCCTCCATCAAATTTGGTGTCTTAGAGTCATGTACTTTTTTGGCGAAATGTGGCTGTTGTGGTGTGGGATTTGTAGACTTTGTTTACAAAGAGGATGTTGTGGGTCACTGTGACCCGGAGACTTTCATGCATGTGTAAGTACTTACACAGACTCCAAAAAATATGTTCAATAACCAGTTGTCAAATGTAATATTTGGGATACAAATATATGTTTCATTTGTTCTTTCTGAATGGTCTTACAAGCCAAAATAAGGTTTTTGCTACTCTTACTTGATTATTAGACTATATTCATTGCAATTATACTCTGTGGGTCAATTTGACTTGCAACATAATGGATTTTATTGTATTTTCCAAATAATGAGAGGGTTAAAACCTATTTATTTTTTTAGATTAAAGCAGACCTTTTTCATGTGGCTTTCTAGTAGTCACACGACTAAAAAAATGGGTTACATCGCATCATATACTGAATGAAATGATGCACCAGATTTTAATTTCCTAAGTACAAATGCAAAGTCACATTATATCTACACCCGGTTTCCAGCCCTGGTAAATAAGGAGAGACTAAAATCGAAAGGATTCTCTAGCGAGATAAATCTCAGCTTCCAACAGCTCCCCCCTATTAGCTGGCATTAGGCTGGCCCTGGTGGCCCAGTGTCTGGTTTCAGAACCACACAGGCTGACAGTCGATGTCAGGATAATTTGAATGCAAGGCACTGATCTCTCCTTTGCGCTGTCTTTCTGTTTCTCTCGCACTATTTCACTCTCTCTCTCTTTCACTTTCTCCTTCAATCTGTCTCGCAAATATAATCTCATTGTGCTAAAGCAATTCCGTGTTTTCAAAAACACATAACAACACGGAATAAATACAAAGATGAATTACTGCATGCATTATTGGCACGAGTGGTACCATTCAGTGCTGAAGCTATAGAACCTTTCTCTGGTTTTACTGGACAGTGTTAGCCACGACTGTCATGGGGATTGCATTCACACACACACCTAGACGGATTGTGACACCCGAGCGAATTATAGCTCCCGAAATATCCTTCAGTAGCCAAAGGCTACAGTGCCGTTTTTCTGTATGTTGATTTTGAGGTTTTACCTCTGCCATCTCTCCCGACCCCCCGTCTCTAAACATGCTGGCCTACCTCCCTGTTTTCTGAGGAAAGCTGTATAGATGAGGGGCTAAGGAATGGAGAGCTGAGCAGAATACTGAAGCACCTTTTCGCAGTGCGCACTAGGTACAAAGGATCCACCTGCATCTGTATGGAAATATCCGGGGAATACGACAAAGGAGAGCAGATCCTTGACGATAATGAGGGGAAACAGAAAGAACAAGAAAGAAAAGAGCAAGCATTTTAAAATTTGAACGATATGTAGATTGACTGTCCATTACATGGACTGGTTCTGTATAGTTGACTTGGTTCAAAATGTCCCATCGCTGTCATTTTTACTTATTTGTTCAGCAACTACAGTTCCTCGAAAATATCCCCCATTATTGGGAATGCAAGAGTAGTTTTCACCCAGTGTGGTAGAGCTCAAACTAATTGTCAGAAAACAAATGCATGCATAACATTTGTTTGCATCAAGTCACAAACGATTTTTGAGTCGGATACTTTAAGTCCGTTGAACAGCGTGGTCGAAAGATGATCTAAAATCCACTTTCATTCACCGAAGGGGTTAGTCTCCGTGGCTGACATGGAGACTCTGTAAGGCATAGCTCATTACTCTTGGCTGTCAATCACAGCCTTAGTCATCCATTTCCTCAGTGGCTCCGACGCATCTGCTCAAGTTTGCTCCATGCGATAACATCATAAGATAGACATTCAGATTGTTTGACGGCTAATGGTTATGCATGGCTTTAGCTTATAGTGGCGCCATTGGTGATTTGTTATGTGGGCTACCATGGCTTCACTGACGGAAGTTATGTTTCAGCTCAGGAATCTCATGGGAGATGGCGTTCGTTAGAGGTACTTTTTCCTATCTTTGGCATTGCTGCATTAAGCGTTTTACAATTGTATTAAAAGTATGTACAGTGCATATTACAATTTTGGTTTAAATTGTATATATGCAAACATGCCGTCAACTGACTATTGTGTGAGCTTATTGGATAAAGATATTACATTGAGAATGTTAAGCATTCATTTAAATTAACTTCTTAAAACATTTGGAAAGGTGTACTAAACATTGAAATAGGTTGGCCATAAAATATATTGTGGTCTTACAATAAAGACGAGTAAGTAAGTTTAGTTCTACCAGTGGCACTGAATTCTGCTCCAATTTGTTGCAGTATGAGGCTCTTTTCATATAAAATTATGTCTTGCTCAGAAATTACATTATATGTGTATTGAACCTTGTTTTTGTTCAAGCCTTTTATCTCAATATGTCTTGCTCCAAGCCAGTGCAGTGGCACATTGTAATAAACAATATTTCTTGAGAGGCTGGATGTTCAAGGCTATGGCAGGGTTGACCAAGAGAAGGCAGGATGTTTAGTGTTTGCTCTTGGAGCGTTTTCATTATCTGTTCTCTTTAGTAAAGAGTCGCCGAAATAGAACATATGAATGCGTGACAGCGCCTCGAAGAGGGGCTAATGTCTTCCAAATAGACACCATGGTCAGAGGCTCCAAGGCTCTGCCAGTGGGCGAGCTTTGTCTCACAACCAGTTTCCATAAGTCTGTTTTCACCTGTCTATATTTCTATCATGGCCCGTTTTTCCCGCTTTGTGTGCTATGTGCTCTCACAATTAAATAAAACTATGAATGTACCAATGCACAATTGGGTTTTATTGTAATTCATTTATAGTCACCAGCCAATCATTTTGGAAAATGCTCAACAACCTCTGACCTCTGAAACTACAATATTTGACTATCATATGTGTTATGTATCCCGGGTGGAGCTAATGGATATACTTAGACAGAAGGTAATGGGTAAAAAAATATTTAACAAAAAATACATTTTCATCATCGTCTGCAAAATATAATCATGAGAAATTACCTTTTTATGAGATAGAAAAAGAGAAAACAATTATCAACAGACTATTTCACTTTTGTTTTTTTTTAAATAGCTTTCATTATTTAACATTTAACGTCAGGAGCCCTGGGAATATTATTAGGCATCAGTTATGACAGGTTTAGTTCTTTTTAGTAGGTTTGGTTCTATACCAGCGTTCTTTATATACCACCATTGTAATTAAACATGGCTAGCTTCATATCCGTCAGGTCAAGTTTCAACTGTATGTGCTAATTTCTTTCAGTCATGACTTACCAAGCGTACTCACTCATCAAATGGAAATAAAAGAGGGACATAGAGAATCGTAGGAAATGGAACCTGCAGGAAAAGCTCTGCTCATTACTTCATGGAGACCGGGGAAGCTGAAATAATAGGGCTGCCGAATGAACCCTTGCAGGCCAAAGTCACACGAAAAAAGAAGTGGGGAGGCGGGGGGGTCAGTGCTGTAATGTGGAACTGACTGGATGACCTGTGCTTGAGGCTCATACTCTAGCCTCATTCCCAATCAGGTCCACCAGGGCTAGTTAGTGCTTGTATTTCTAGCCATTCTATTTCCCAAATGGTAAATGGAATGTATTTATGTAGACGCCACACAATTGGCTTATATGGCCCTGACATGCTGTACTTAGCTGTAGTGAGAATGTGACTATACAGATTATGACCAGTCAGTCAGTCAGTCCTAGGCTTGCAATCAACCATACCTCAAGGCACTATACATCCTGCCAGACTCAAAACATCATCCTGTTGTCTGAACCTCTTTGATCCACATTTACATAAATGGCCTGGGCAAGTCTTCAAATGTTTTCTTTGAATGCATTCTGTTATGCTGCACAATGCAGCAAGAATCCACATTCAAAGCATTCATTAAAAAACGGACATCAGCTTTTAGCACTCTGGGTGCCCCTAGCTGAGATCAGCGTGCAACACCCAATCATGCTCCTGCTGTTGAAAAGTCTGGTCAACACATGGTAGCCTTAGCAACTTAACGACTTTCCATAGAAAGTGATTAACCTTGCCTTGAATGTACAGCGTATGACAATTTTGCCACTGAGGTCCAATTATGGCTGCCACATGTAAAGCCTTTAAACGCATGTTCATCAAAAGCTGTGATTTACTGTGCATCTCAATGCAGCAAAAATAGACTGAGATGTTGGTGAGATATACGTGTGGCACATTTTATAGTGTTTTAGCATTTGCCATGCTAATGTCAAGGTGTCAATGGACAGTTGGACAGTGGAATAAAGCTATTAATGGGTTACGGCTTTCATGTGCATAACAACCATATTCTGTTGCTTCCATCAGTATAATCTACTACGCAATCTTTAGCAAATGTGAAATTGTGGGAGAAAATGTAGTTGTTATATTTTATTTCGAACACCAGTAGTGCATTTAGTGTATTTTTTTTGTTTCACTCGAAACGGTTTTTGCACTTGACAAAGACTATAACAAAGGCATTAGATAAAAGGAAGTCAGGTCCTATTGAAAAATGCCACCTTACTGACATTAGTTTTCACAGCAGGAAGAAGACTTGAGTACTCCATTTTGAGTTTTGAAACCCCTACTTGAAAAATGCTCATTATTGGCAGGCAGTTGTTATCCTCTGGAAATATACTTAACACAAGTACCCTCCCTAAAGGCTTCAAAATAGTACTCTCTCCCTCCGTAGTAAATCAATGATCAGCTGCTGTGTGTTACTCCCGCTGTATCCCTGCTGGTTCTGTAGGATTCTATAGAGGCCATGTAGCAGGGGAAAGTAGCATTTAATTAATGTTCAGGATTTGCACTCAATTGTGAGTCAATGGAAGTAATTACATCCAGGATTCTCCGTGAGTGGGCGATACTGGTTTCCTTTCACTCCACTTATATAATGGCCTTGTTATCTGTACTTGGCTTAGTCGGCCGTCCTGCTCAAGAAATCCCCCTTCATACATTTTGGAGTGTTTATAAAGAGTATATCTGTGTCTCTTTTGCACCGTAATGTTTTAAAAATCTTGATTTCTTTTTGTAGTGTAGGTAGTTTAGTTTTAAATTATAAACCAAACACTGTCCACTCATCTGCTTAAACTTTGGGAAAATGTGTTTGTTCAAATAAGTTTAATTAAATTGCCTGATTCATTGAAATTGCTACAGACCAAACCTCTAAAGTAATGTACTGCTTAGATACAGTATAGAAATTGCTTAAAAAGTTGCTTTAGGCGCAAGATTGTATCCATCTGTGCATCCCAATTGTATTTTAATTATAGTGCCTGCAGCATCTAATCAAAGTTAATTGAAAGGGGAAGGAGTTGCTCGTAAGATCTAAGGTTATCCAGATCTTATTTGCATTTAGAAATTTTGGTTGCCGAAAAGCCCAATTTCAGTGTATTCTCTTCAGTTTATCTGCACATATTAAGCTTATAGCTCCGGTTCAGTGTCATCATGTCTGTAGTAGATTCCAATCAAATCCATTAAAATGTGTGTATAGATCAATGTTTGTAAATTAGGTTCGTCACAGAGTTTGTCAAAACAAAACCAACATAATTATGACGAGAACAAAACTCATGTGCCGCGTTTGTATTTGGGAATGCATGCATGGATGTGTCACAGTTAAGTATGTATGTCAGTGTTTGTGCTTGGGCCAAGTCTTTACACAGTGGAATTTTTTTAACATTCAGGCCAGATCTGGTGATTGTACCTGTTCAAACTAGTTCCACAACCCACCCGAAGGAGGTCCACTATCGATATCAACCCCAATCCCTGTTTCTGATGTGGCAATGTGAGACACAAATCTCTTTTTTATACAAGGGGTGGGGAAATAGAATTGAAGCTGGCAACAAAAGAGGAGTGACAAAGGCAGAAGTAGCTTGGCTCTAAGAATGGTGAGAAAGTGAGGTATTTCATCTGGATTTGAAAATGTATGACATGTGAAATATTCTTGGTATTGAAGAAATGTGTTTTTCAGTGTGATAGGATAGTTTTTACTTTGCACCTCTGATATGAAGGCATGTCTAATTTCTATAGCAAACGAATGTGACTCATTGTTTGCTTATTACATTGACTGACTGTACTGAGTTAAAGCTGAATCGAACTGTACACACATCTTAACCTTGTGGTAGGCCATATTTTCTTAAGAAGTAGTACACAAACTATTAAGCCTTCATTCATGTAAAGGAAGGTTGGCTTTAGTAAGGTTTGCCTTGGTCAAGATCACGTTGATCCAATAAGTCTTTAAATGTGCTGTCGGATGCTCAATAGTAAGAAAATTGTCTTACAACACTGGAAATATATATTTATATTATTTACATGAATACCTCTAGATCAAACCAGATATGGGCTGAAGATGCATAGTCAGTTGAATAAAAGTGAATATTATATTCTAAGATGGTACGCTATATCATTACATTCAAGGTTATCTAGCATTGTTCTGGAAAATCAGTACAACTTTTCCTTCAATTTCAAAAAAATCCTCAATAGGTTTCTGCGGTAACTTAAAAAAAAATACACACAACAAAACAGATAACCCTCCCTATGCATCACAATCTCTAAAATGAATTAGCATTCTAATTATTTCTGTCTGCATGCCCTCCACCCACGAACGTCAGGGGAGAAGAAATGTACACTTTTCATTTGTGCAGTGTATCATCATATCTTTTTATGGTAAATCTATATATTCATTAAAATGATTTGAATTCACCTCATCCATTCATATCTAGAGTACAATGAGTTGCACCAATTAACAGCGCATTGCATCATTTTCGATGAGATGTGTATGTCAATATAAAGGACTGTTTGATTTCTTTCGCTCGTATTACTTATTCAGCTCTATTGTGCACAAACTGTCCATCATGTTATCTCACCATTATTCTCACAGTCCGCTCGCAAACTTTATCTGTAAATATAGTCAGACTAAGTGACCTGTGATGCGGCTTGATTAATGGGAATGTAGTGTCATCGCTGTCCAATCGGGGAGCTCAAGTGACCCTATGCTGAATAAAACAGCAAACTGGTTGCACTGTCAACAGCTACAGCTCATTAGTGAGTGACCAGTTGGTCAGTTACACAGTTTGGCTTATTTAGATGTAGTTTATTACATACACGAACAACAAGACAATTTGTGTCCTCCCTGTTGCCAGACACATTGATCCTGAGGTTATTTGACAGGGGTTGTGTTTATGTGTGTGTGTGTGTGTGT
>JAVQJS010143803.1:0-16552 GCA_036024795.1 Galaxias rostratus | reverse complement strand
GAATGATCAGCTAGTTTATCAGCCAGTTCAGAGAACACAGTGGGACATTGTTCCGCTGCTGCTCCTGATGAATAAGCCTGAACCTGTTATGTGGAGATGATGACCCAGATATTTACGGAACTTAGTGTAACACAGGTCCTATAATGGATCACTAGCTACACACAACTTCACAAAATCTAGTACCAAGAATGTAACACACATAAACTACAGTCATGAGTGACAATTGCACTAGCAAAGGAGGCCTTATAAAATAATCTTAAATACGTTAATACCCTAGATATACATAGTTAACTAGCTAAAAACTTCTAATTTACACAACTATGGTGTCAAATCTCCACTTGTTCTCACGACTAGTTAATTATGCCTGAGTTCTACCCTTCTACACTATTCATATTTGTATTATTGGTCACTTATTATTTTCTCCATCCATTTTGTTTTAAGCGGGTCAGATTATCTGTTGAATTTGACGCAGTTATTGGTTAGCTGACCAAGACTTGGTCGACTATGAAGTCCGTTTCATAATTTGCACAAAAAGCCATGGCTGCAGTCTCCAGTATGGTAGGACTGCAACATTACACATAATTATGAATCCCTAATCATATTTCTAACCTTACGTTTATTTCTGCCTATTCATAATCTTTTCTCTCTAACCTTATAGTTACTGTTTTATGAAAAACTTGAACTCACCCATGAAAAGCGTGAAAAGGTTTGTGGCCTGTCGAACAACACTTGCGCAAGCATCCTCGCTTGAAGGCATGTCTTGGACAGAAAAGCAGTGGGATCTAAAATAACTCCAACAATACACATGCTCTTACATGTTTGCATTGTGAGCGGGACCTGAACATTGGATTTGTTATTGTAATTGTGAAATGTAATGTTGTTCAGAAACAAAACAGTTTCTAAAAATGTATTTCATTGGGGTTCAGACTAACTTCATCTTTAAAGCATTTATTCAATGTATTTATACAATAAATTTGGAATGGCTGTGTCTGCTACATATTGCAGCTCTCTGCTTTATATATCCAGTACTTCATCTGTAGACCGGGAACACTCATACTTCAATCCCCCTCTGAAATGACCAGTTCAACAGAATATCAGCACAGAATAGTAGAACAGACCAGCAGAACAGAGTAGCAAACCCAGGTGGCAATTAGCATGGAGGTGGGAAGAATCATCATTCCCTTGTTTATGCACCGTATTTGTGTTTGCCGGATATTTATAGTCTTCCCCACTTCCGTGATCTTAGCAGATTTGTGTATGATTAGTTTGCGAGACTCTCATTATAGACAAGACTCCGAGCTGACCGGCCTGAACTCCCCCTGGCACTCCATTTTATGTTACCTTTTTCCTACTTCTAATACAAGCTAGTGAATGTTTTCTATTCAGTAATAAGAGTGTGTTGGTCTAGGTAGTTACAACTTCACTCAGGTAGCAATCATTGATGACCCCAGCGTTTAAATATGGTCCTTTAGCAATGTATGGCCTACAAGGTGAACACACTCCTCAGTGTCACTGGACAGGTCAGAGTTGATCACATGCTTGATGTTGGAGATTTCCAGACCTCAAATCCCATGTCCACCATACAGCCCGCTTTGTCTAGAATCAAGTAGCTACATTGCACTTTGTAGCTCTTGCCCGTCTCCATTGTGTGCCCCAGATATTTGTGTGTAAGAACCAGCATGTGTCAGCTTCTCTCCAGGTCTCTGGTCTGCTGCCCTTTGTCTGCCCCTCCATATACAGCACACTGTGGGGGCACCCAGGAGTGGTTGCAGAACTTCCTGGCATCTTCATAGATTTTCAGGATTAGCTCTCAAGTAGGGTCCAGGTCCAAAAACAATGGGGTACATCTTACGGCGCCCATTTTTCCACTCCTCCTTTCTTGGCAGCCATCTCGACTTCCCCAAGGGCTGTAGAGAAAATCTGACTCGGAAATGGTTGCATGAAGGCGGCGGTCTTCCCAGCCCCAGCCTGGACCCAGGCTGTAAAGTTTCTATTGCGTTTGATGATTTGGATGGTGTACTTCTGGACCGGGGTCGACCATGTGGAGCAAGTCAGTTATATATGTGATGATCTCGCCCATCTCAATGTTGTGGAAGCTGTCAATGTGCCTCCACTGGACTATCCTTGTATTTCTCATAGGTTAACCCAGTAATGTCGTCAACCACCGGTGTTCCAAGTGCTCATTAGGAGGAGTCCTGCTTGCACCCGTCTTCATAGTCTCTAGATTCCCATTCCTGGGGCATATTTGCTCATCCACTGTAGCCCCGATGTTGGTACCCTCCTCTTCTTCATGTCTCACAGTTGTTGAAGAAGGCAGACTTACCCATGTATGGTCACTCCAGGGGTGTATGTTACCCACAATACATTGTGGTTGTGCATTTGGCGCAAGAAAATACATAATTGGTTAGGTGGCAGTAAGGCATGTAGAACTCCAGTTGCTCACCTCCTAAGGAGAATATTAATAAGTAGAGGAAGGAATTATAAACCTGGCAATAAAAACTAGGATCATCGTGATATATATCAGACAGACAAAAACATTAATTCAACTGACACAGCTGATTGAAAATGCCTAATTTAAACGAGTCAGGTATTTTAGAAGATTTGTAAGAAGCACTATAGCGCCAAGCCCACAACTGATGGTGGATCAATGACAGTTTGCACTAAAAGTCTGCAAGGGCGGGTTCGTTCCATTGAAATTCCCGACCACTTTCCCTCCGTTCTTCAAGTGGCCTCGGCACAACTGGCGCTGTTAAGTCATACTAAGGGCTGAGAGTAAGTGATGTGGAAATCAAACTGCAATAAAAATACAGCTATATAGATTGCTATGGCTAAAACTCTTCCCAGTTCAAGACACACCCTCTTCCTGGTTTCTGTGTGGCTGTTTTTGTTCAGGTTTTTGTCTGCCTTGTATGCTCCGCCCATTTCAATACTGAAATGGTTGGTTTTGAATGGTATCAACAGTTGATAGTCTGCACCTCCTTCATTCGACTTTCGCTGTCAATCTTCCCCAGGCTTTCGAACCAATAAGAGGAATGTAGGTACCCAGGCTACATTAGCCTCGGGCTGGGCCTCCCTCTCCATCTCTCCTTTTTATTTCTATGACTCCTTCTCTCTCTCTACAAGCTCTATTCTATGTACCTTGATGTGTGTTTGTAGCAGCGTGTATTGTTTTCCTGCAGGGGGAGCTGCTCAGTCATTCTATATTGCAGAAATTGTTGGGTTATACTTTGACTCGAATAATTTGCATATGCTCACAATCACTTTGAAGCATTTGTGTTTCACCGCAATGTTTGTGATTACATTTATTGGAAGAGTTCTTATGGATTGAATAATGAGTTCAGCTTCTGCTTTCATGTCTTCACAGAATCGCATGGAGGAAAGTAAAGCCTTATTCAGGACAATAATAAATTACCAGTGGTTCAAAGATTCTTCAATCATTCTATTTCTGAACAAGATAGACCTACTGGAGGAGAAAATCATGTTCTCCCATCTGGTTGACTACTTCCCCCAGTATGATGGTTAGAGAATTCTATTTATATAACATAATTTTGTGGTTACATGGATGAACTTAGGTAAACATATCAATAGTTAGGGGAATAGGGAATAGTAATAAAGATGAGAGGCTGAAACATAATGGACAGAAGGCGAGTTGAGTTACTAAAATAGTATGTTACATAGACAGGCAATTACGCTTTACAGTATCTTGACTGTAGACACAAACATTCTGAAGCATATAGCAGTTTTACTGAATGCCACATTGGAAAACTAATCTGTTCTATGGAACAGACTGAAGAAAATGATCATCCGATTCCTTTATACAAGGTCATACACAAATAATTTCCTAGATCATCTATGCTATGTGCCTATATCAATCTACAAGAACAGAACACTACCTTCACGGAAAGGCCTGAAATACTCAAATATAATTTGAATACAGTGATTTGTGGAATCTTATTTTTGTTAATTGTTTTTCTCACAGGTCCCCAGCGGGATGTGCAAGCTGGAAAAGACTTCATCTTGAGGATGTTTGTGGACCTCAACCCAGACGTTGATAAAATCACCTACTCCCACTTCACCTGTGCCACCGACACAGAAAACATTAGATTTGTCTTTGCTGCTGTCAAGGACTACATCTTGCAGCGGAACCTGAAGGAGTACAACCTGGTGTAGATGTGCATTCAGTCCCTTGAGGTTGGACTTAGATTACTACATCTACCGTGTTACAGTAGTTCAAAACCTGTTCCTGGAGCGAGTACAATCCTTAGGACTATACAGTATACCTTTTGTTGAAGCAACTCTGTTTTCCACAAGAGATTGCTGCGTGACTTTCAAATGGATCTTCTATTGCTCCCCTTCAAGGTGTTTGGAAAATCCAGATATATCAGTTGTGATACAAGGATGCATTTATGATGGTTATTGTGCCTTTAATGAAACAGTCAGTATGCACAAAATGTGTTATAGGATCTCCTGGAGACTTGTTTAGAGCAGTTAAACATTGTAAACAATTACGTGTGCCCACGAGAGGAAGGAAAAATTATTTTCCTTCAATAAGGACAAGTGTCTCTGCGGACTAATAACAAACTACTTGGCTTCCCTTCTTGGAGAACCTGTTAGTATATTATGTACATAACTGCAATGCAGCAAACCACTAAAATCTGTTTGAAATAATGTATTTTATACATGGAAACAAGGGAAAGTTAAGTTCAAATGACAATTTATAAAGGAATCTTGCCTAATTTTAAATTGAAAGGTAATTAGAGAGTTGTAATATTCATGTTAGAGACATTTGGATATGTGTATTTGTTAATTCCTACACTGAACACGTTGTGCTGTTTAGTCTATTGAAATTTGAGTTTAGTTCAACAACCATTTTCCAAACATGTACATTACCACAAATACATTTGTGATTTGTTTTGGTAAATGTATGTACCTCTTTGAAAAGGACATGCAGTCCGCATCCGTGTTCCAAATTAGTGTATTTGAGCATATGCATATGAAGGATTTTGACAAACGTGAAGGCATTATCCATAAACATAAATCCGTGTATTGTTTTTAGCACATGTATATAGTGGAAAGGATGCCCTCACCTGGAAGTTAATCTGTTTAACCAAGACATTCATCCACATTGTTTTTTTTTTGTTTTATATTTGTACTCTTCTCAAACTTGTACTGTAATCTGTTTGCATCTGGGGTAAATTCAGGGACGATTTAAATTTGGATGATTTAGTCGTGCTCTGTTTTAAATGTAATTTGGGAAAAGAGCTGAGTGTGTCGCTCGCTTGCACTATGTAAGTAACAGATGGTACAGTAATTTCTTATGCTCTTCGGGCTCAAGGCCCTGTACAGTGAGTATTAATGGACTGATGCTTCAAGGAGAACATGGTACTTTCTCTAAAAGCAGCTGTATTTTTGCACTCTTGAATTTCAATACAATTTCTGTGTTTGTACAGAGGAGGAATACAAATCAAAATGTAATTTTTTGAAAACATTATTATTGTGGTCAGAGTTTTGTTTTTTAAAATTTTCATGGAGATTATCTGTAAAACTTGGAGACACTACTTGGGGGGAGGGCGGCGTTAAACTGCCGTTTAGTTGTTTTGTAATAGTGAAGACACAGATCAATAATATAATTACAAATGAGCAACATTTTGTCTCAGTCCACGTCGTTTAATTAAATCGGAATAACATAATAATTTTGTCCTATGAATGTCTTCCATGCCGTTCTTGCCATAGGTGTTTATAGTTGGGTAAAAGTTGGGATAAAGTGTTGGGTAGAGAAACAAATACGTTTTCCGGATTGTATTGGCCGGCAACAGCATGACAGGCCTATCAATAAGGAGGAACAGTTCATTACCCGCCTCTTTAACTTGCATAGAAGGAATGTGAAATCTAATACAGGTATCTGAACTGGCTCCTATAAAGAAAGAATGCCCTCTGAAAGTTGTCAACCCACCTGTTTCGGGAGCGAAGGTCAGAAAGACATCCTTACACATTTATTTCTTTAGACTTGTTGTCCTTTCTAGAAGTTTGTTCCCAAAATATGGGTGAATGCTGTATGTCCGAGGATGACAGAGAGAGACACAGAATACACATGGAAATAGAAAAACAACTTCGTCGGGATAAAAAGGACTCAAATCGAGAACTAAAGCTACTTCTTTTAGGTGAGTAGTCTTAAAACAGTGCAATGCAAGTGGGTATGATCTTAAGCTCGACAGATGTTAACAGAACGTATTTTCATTGCTTAATATTATTAGGGTGCGTAGGTAAGTCTTTCGCAGGCACCGGAATTGCGCCTTTAACCCAGAACAATATCAGTGGGGTTGTTTTGTTGTTTAGTGTTTTAATGATGAGATAGTGCCATCATACCCTCTCACACATATCGAATGGGCCTGTTTACAAAACTCCAATGGTGCATGGGAGTGTTTAATGTGATAAATTGAATCGCTTATTACAGTAGAGACAGGTTACCAGACAGGTTAAAATCGACAGTTTCCGTGTTTATTCAGTACTCGTTGTTTTGAGATGTGAGTCACTGGAAGTATTCCCCATTCCTTACATATCTGACAGAAACCTGCTCCATGTAGCTGATCTGGTCTGATGAGTAGGCCTAAAACGTATTGTATGACTTTTAAATCAGTAATTGTTACATATGACTCATGGGCTGCACCTGTCTCGCTTGCTTAATTTCTCCAATAAAGACTGCACAGTCACCATCGGCTCCCTACGAATCAAATTTCCACACAATACCATGATCTGTTACTTAAAAAAAACATAAATAGTTTATTTTAGGTCTTTAAGCTGGTGACTTGGTGTTTTTGTTGGGCACCACACATTAGACACAATGTTAATTCAATTTGCATGCCAGCAGTTGTACATTAAATATACATTTAATTGATGTAACTTCTCATTATCTCTGGCAAGCTATGTTCTTGTTTTGATGAAACCATTGTTTATCCAACAACATGTTCTCATGAATTCTCAGCTGCAACTGAATCTCAGATGTGTTTTGTGTGTCGGAAACAGACGTACTATTTTCGGCTCTACTTTGATCTTATTCCCATTTCTCTTCCCTCCCGTTCTTATTCATCTCGTTTACCCAGGGACTGGGGAGAGTGGGAAGAGCACTTTCATCAAGCAGATGAGGATCCTCCATGGTGCAGGGTACAGTGAGGCAGACAGGAGAGGTTTCACCAGGCTGGTCTTTCAGAACATCATGACTTCCATTCAGGCCCTTATCCAAGCTCTGAATACTCTTCACATCAATTACTTGGATAGTAAGAACATTGTAAGACGCAATACTCCCATTACCTTATGCTTCAGTGTCACTGTCTAAAGATTCCTGAAATCAGGTCCTATTAAATTATATTATGTAGACTGTCTTGGAAAGTAACCATGCATACCACCAACTGTTATCTCCCATTCGAAACATTGAATGATGGTTGAAAAAAAAAGTCTTTCTTCGAAGACACTATAGCCGTCACGCATAGGAGACATGTTTCCTTTATAATGGACATTATCACTTTGGGTGTTCTAGGGCCTAGCGGAGAAGCTGCGCCAGGTGGAGGCTTCTACTTTGATAACTCTGGAATCCTGGCAGATTGACGCCATAAGGAGAGTGTGGAATGACTTGGGCATCCAGCAGTGCTACGACCGCAGGAGAGAGTTTCAGCTGTCAGACTCTACCAAATAGTGAGGACACTTAATGTTTTGTGCCCACACAGTCCGACATTGTAGTACCCACTTTGTGTAAGACAACATATGCCTGACTGTTTTGTTCTGACATTTTATACCTACTATTCAACATAGTAATAATGATATGTGTGCCAGCTTGTTAAGATGGAAATGTTTAGGTTGCCTGTCTTTGATTATTGCTTCATCCTAATCATACCATCTTTCTCTGGTGCTGTAAATATAGTTTTATTATTAAGGGTCATATGATTGTGTTTGTTAGTTACTTAAGTGACTTGGACAGAGTTGTGGCCCCTTCGTACATTCCAACATTGCAAGACATCCTGAGAGTTCGTGTTCCCACCACAGGAATTATAGAATACCCCTTTGACCTAAAGAGTGTCGTTTTTAGGTAGGTGATCTCTTCATGTACTGCAGTGTACATGTCTGAAAAATAAAACAAAAGTTTTAGCTATGTTATGTTGCAGTGGCATTAGTGAACAACTATACATACTAAAGGTGTTATAAACCAACATTTGACATATCAAATATCTTGCTGCGGTTGTTACTTGGTCCAGAATGGTGGATGTGGGGGGTCAAAGGTCAGAAAGGAGGAAGTGGATTCACTGTTTTGAAAGGGTCACCTCTATTATCTTCCTGGTTGCACTGAGCGAGTACGACCAAGTCCTCTACGAAAATGAGAATACGGTGAGTGGGATTACTTTCCTCATTTTGCAATCTCATTGTTTTAATTTTGAAATGAAATATAAAGGACTACGCAAGAGGATCTAAAATATTATTAATTTGAAATAAGATTAAAAGATTAAACCTTTTGCTATTGTTCCATTGATATAATTGTATTGTGCTTATTGTGTAAGTGGAGAACTTTCTGATGTGAGTCTGAACCATGGCTTTTTCAGAATCGTCTGGAAGAGAGCAATGCCCTGTTCAAGACGATAGCGAGCTCCCCTTGGTTCCAGAAGTCCTCTATTATGCTCTTCCTCAATAAAACAGATCTGCTGGAGGAGAAGATTGCCAGCTCCCATCTTGGAGATTACTTTCCAGCATTCAATGGTCAGATTTATTTGATTACAAATACTACGTTGTGTTATGTCATTCACCGCACATGTTACTTGATGCGCTATGTTACATTCTGATTCGTTGATGGTGTAAACTTCGGGATTATTACTGATACGTTTAGTTTGTCTGTTAGCCACTAAATCAAATCAAATCAATCTGATAAGAGAGGGAAGGCTGTTCCATAATTTAGAGGCTCTGATAGCAAATGCACGGTCACCCCTGAGCTGTAGTGTGGGGTGGCCAGTAGTCTTCACTCACTAGCCTAAATAGATAGTTGATGTCGCAGTCAGTGTAGTTTCCTGAGTAGTTCAAAAATGGCAAAGATTGTCTGATGGTTTAAGCATAGTCTCTCACCTTTTAAGGTCCTCAAAGAGATGTCGAAGCTGCCAAGAACTTCATTTTGAAGCTGTATGTGGATCAGCATGTAGGGCGTGAAAAGGCCCTCTACAACCACTTTACCTGTGCCACAGACACGGAGAACATCCGAGTGGTCTTCAAGGCCGTCAAAGACACTGTCTTCAGAGAAAACCTCGAGCATTTCAGCCTGGCGTAACATTGGATAATGGGAGGTCAAGGAGGGTTCCCGTCAGTTGCGGTTGCGTTGTTCAAACTTTTTATAGTGCGCTGGGTTCTGTGTGGGTCAATGGAAGTTTAATCACTGAATCAAAAGCAATGTGGAAAAGGTGTTCATGCCATGTATGCTCTTCCAAAATGTCTCACAATCCCAAAACCAGAAATGAATCTCTTCTGTAATTAGTTTTTCCGTATTTGACTGTGCCATGTTGTTTTTTTCGCTATCTATTCATTCGTTTGAGACAGATTGAGACATGTTAAAGTAAGAATGTGAGCCGCCCTGCTTCACTGTCTCTTTCTACCGGGACAAGGAAATACAAAGAAGTGCATCACGGAACCACCACTGCTTCTTAGCTTACAATTAACGTGTGATATTATCAATGCAATGTGTTAAACCAATGTCTCCCTTTTAATTGACCTGTTTGTTCCTCTTTTAAAATAAATGATTGACTGCACCAGTATAAGGATTTTGACTCGACACTCCCTCATTTTTTCTGTCTTTATTTTCCCTGTCTTTGTTAGTCTGGTGTGTCTCTCAAGTTGCT
The DNA here is from genome assembly GCA_036024795.1 of Galaxias rostratus. Taxonomy (NCBI): domain Eukaryota; kingdom Metazoa; phylum Chordata; class Actinopteri; order Galaxiiformes; family Galaxiidae; genus Galaxias; species Galaxias rostratus. The sequence goes on along the minus strand of JAVQJS010143803.1, from coordinate 6,686 downwards.
AAAATGTTTGTCATTTCTTCATGGCAATCCAAAGAAAATGGATTTATGGTTTCAGAGCTATTTACTGAACACAGAGTGAATAGCACAACGATGGTGATGATATGACAATCAGTTTGGGCCATCAGTCAACCAAAACCAGTTTTTTGAGTCTCTGCATGACTGCGGGAAGCATCTTCCTCTTAATTTACACTTTAGAGGGAGCTGCAGGCTGTCAGGAAATGAGACGAATCGTCTGTATAGCCGCATACCATTTGTCAATTATTTGTGTGTTGTAATGTGCACTCTTTTCTTTGCTTTGCTTATAACTCAGGCGTGGCAGGACGGACATGGGGTGTCGTGGCAACGACCTTTGTACCTAACAGCCTGCTACACAGTTTGTGTGTATGAAGTCACACTCTCTTATGCATTCCTGTTCAACTATTATATCTCAGATCTGAGCAGAGGTAAGTGACTAAGAAAACAAACAGCCTTCTGAGAACACACCATACCTCTCCAATATGAAACAAAAAGCATTCTCTGTATATGTGAGGAGGCAGGATTACCTCATCGTTTCTGTCCATATTATTTTCTTGCAGTGTTATTTTATTAACTTCAACGTGTGCTTTGATTTGAATGCCCAAATTAGGCTTTCTAGTTCTGTTTTATTTAAGGTTTGTGCTCATGCAAAGGTTCAGGGATGGTCAGTCCTTCAAGCAGCACAATGGTTTTTTAAACATTTAATGTTTATGTAATGGTGTTTGTGTTGATGGTAGCTCCTTTAGGAATATTTAGGTTTTATTCTCCGTTCAAACCTAAAATCTATATATTTTATATTTATATATATTTAATATTTCACTTATGATCTTTCATATAAGCTCCAGCCAGGCATTTTCTTTTTACATCGATGCTCCTTTTACAAGAGACAGCTGTTATTATATATAACCAATAAATATACAATATGATATAGAATAATTGTACATGTTATTGTATAATGTAGATGTATTATTTTATACATAAACAGCTTTCTACAATAATCAGTTTCCTATCATTTTCATAGTTTTTGTTATTGCAGTCAGGCTAAAACATATCCTCTCAGTTATGGAGCACACACATACACACACACACACACACACACACACACACACACACACTCACACACACAAACACGCATGCACACATATGTCCAGTTTACAGGCTGTGTACTAATAATCCCACATTTGTATTCCTAGGCTATGCAATAATAATAACACACACACACACATCCTTTTTATTCTGATGCACTGCCAGAGGCAGCTGCTGCGAAAAGCTGCTGTAGCAGGTGATTGTCCTTATTTGGTTGTAGCCCAGATCATGTGACCACAAAATGGTGGAAGCTGTGAGCTGTTTGTAAGCTGAGCATCTCTACCGGGAGGCTTGGAGCAAACTACAGGCTAACAGGGAGGCTGAAATACATTCATGTTCTAAAACAAAGGAGGACAGCAAATCCTGTGCCCCGCAGCGGTGAGTGGATGGGGGGCATGCAGTAGGAATACAAAGGGAAAGGAGAAGAAATGTGTGTGTGCTTTTTTTCTGAGCTGGGAGACAGGAAGAGATGGAGAAAGGGAGGGGAAAAGGGAGGGAGGGACTGCTTTCAGCATTTTGGTCCTATTTGCGTGTGTCTGGGGGTGCTGGTCATCCTCCATGGTGGAGACAGGAGAACAGCTGGTGCATGTCTCAGGATTATACCCTGTGTGTCCGTGTCAGTGCATAATTGTGTGTTTATTTAAGTCATCAGCATGACATCCACCACTGCCGTGACCAAACCTCATACATTTCAATTTAATCAGTGATATTATTGTCACACTTTGCTGTTGCAATCACATGCTCGTCTCTCTCAGACACACCCAAGAGAGATGAGCAGGGATCTGTGGTGTCAAGGGTGTGCGAGAGCCCACGTGACGCTCTGTGAATTTGCATGAGTGGACGGCTCGGAGCTCCGGCGGGCGATTCAGCACTAGAATCAGCACAGAGAGAGAGAGAGATGAAAAGAGAAAAGGCTGCTGATGATGTAACAATCCCCCCTTCCCCCATTCTCCTCCCCTTCTTCTGCCTCATTTCCTGCCTCCTTCCGTTACTGATGAGAGATGGGATTGTTAAGAGCGTGAAGATCTGACAACTTCCAAAGCCCATCTTCTTCTCTCCGCTGACACTGTCTTCTCCTCATTTCTCCCTCCCTCCCCCCGCTCCTCTCCCCTTATGCCCTCATCTGTGCTCTGATGTGGCCAGGAGAATCTGCGTGACAGCGTTCTGTTCAGTTGGTAGAGATAGACCTTAGGTATGTGCTGCTTCCGTGTGAGTTCTTATTTTTTTATCTCTACGTTTCTATTGGGTTTAAGCTTTTTGCCAGAAAGGTTTGTAGGTGTGTTTGTCGTTTAGGAATAGAGAGAGAAAGAAAGAGAAAGGCAGGGAAAAACACTGTCTGTTTTGGTGACTGTTAGAGGTGTTATATGTGAGGGGATCTGAAAAGCTGTAGACATCACAGTAATGTCTGATGGTCCTGGTTTGGTCAGAAACCACCCTGTTGTGTGCAGAAGCCTGAATGGATCAGTGGCGGTGTATTCCTGTCCCAATGTAGATCAGTCGGAGCATAGATCCCAGACGTGGTGTAATACCCTGTGTAGATACACCTGGCCCGGATAAGAAAGAGATCACATGACGAACAAATGGGTTCTGTGTTGGTCTGCACGAGTCACTATCAGCCCACAGTTGCTGCCTCAGCGGATTGGAAACCTCTCGAACCAATCAAACTCGAGTCCTCTGTCTCCAGAAGTTACCTGACGTTACAGAATGGCTTTGGCAGAGAACTCCCTGTCTCAGTTTTTACCCCCTCTGTGCTCATCTCTCACAGTCAGCACTGACAGGATGACACTGTGCACGTACTCGGCCACTCTGTACCTCCGTGTGTCCGGGTCTGGGGCTAATGCCGCTCCCCTGTTTGTTCTAACTCCAGGTCCCCCTGGGTGATGAGCGGATAGACGTGGATAGACGTCCGAGCGTACGATGAGTGCCGAGGGGGCCGAGGGCAGGCCAGGTGAGTCTCAGCAGAGCAGAGCCAGAGCCCCACAGTGCACCGCCGTGGCTCAGGGGAGATGGGAAGAAGTGCTTAGTAAAACCACAACAACGGTGGCTGGTGGACGTTTGTTTAACTAATGACCTGCCTCCAGAGAAATAAAAGAGTGAGGGAGAGTAAAAAGGTAAAATAAATATGAAGACGTTTATCATCCCTCTCCCCCGCCTCTTTTAGCCCCTCCCAACTCACTGCCCCTGCAAGGAGCCCCCACCCAGAGGAAGAAGCTTTCCGCTCCTCCGATCAGCCTCTCATTGGACCAGAGTGAGGATGACCTTCTGGAGACCCCCGATGACCTTGACATCAATGTGGATGACCTTGATACTCCTGATGAGGGAGATTACCTGGACTACACCGACCATGAGATGGACTGGGAAGGTAAGGCTGTCAGAAAAACCCTCTAATTGAATGAACAGCTCTGAATTGGGCTGTCTCTTGTAGTTTAACAAGATAAATGTTCTGGGCCTGCACAAAGTTGTGGGTGCTACAGTGTGAAAAGATGTAAGTCTCCCATGTTAAATTAACCCTGCAGGAAACCCTACTTTTGATGTAATATTAGAAAGAGAACTGGCCTTTTTATGGTTTTACTGTTATTTTGTTTTTTATTGAAAATTTTCCTCTGTGACTTTTTCTTAGCCTGGGTGAAATATCTTTCCATTGCAGCAGGATGAGTCCCACGAATCACGATCTGTCCCCTAACGTAAAGTGATGTGATCCATCACTAGTCTTTTTCATTACTTCTCCAATGTGCAAGATCCTCCGGCGGCCAATAGGAGCGCATCCAGGGAGCCATGTGAGCCAATCCCGACGTGCAGCGCTGAGGAGGAGCGGCAGGACGCCAAGCTGTGGAGAACGGTGGTCATCGGGGAGCAGGAGCACCGCATCAACATGAAGAGCATTGAGCCTTACCAGAGAGTGGTCTCCCACGGAGGTACTGGGCAGTGCAGCAGCTCTGGGCGATGTGGGGGTGGTGGGATGAAGCAGGTTTTGCCTTAATACAAGGAGTCTCATACATATTCTTTTTGATCTAAGTAAGTAGAGATAATTAAAAAAAATTAAAAATAAAGATGGTGGAAATGTGAAAAGGAAATTAACAGGTTAAAATACTTAAATTATTTATAGAAACAGAAAGACAGAGTGATTTGAGAAAGACAAAAAAGATGCTGAAACAGAACAGGCAATTGCAAAGGAAAATGGGGAATAAAACAAAATGCAAATACTTAATTGTGGCTCTTTGTTGCAATGTCAGAGAGTCATGCAGAATTTGTTTTTGTTTGTTATCGTTCCCCAGGCTACTATGGCAACGGTGTTAATGCCATCATAGTGTTTGCGGCGTGTTTCCTTCCTGACAGTGACAGGGAGGATTACCACGAGGTGATGGAGAACCTCTTCCTGTGAGTGAAATGATGGCTGGCCATTAAAGGTCACAGACAACAACAGGCCCACAGACCTTTTCCTCAGACATAGTTTCCCCTTCTCGTTGTGGCAATTTTGAGAGTTTGGAAACGCAGCCAGCCACAAAGTGTATCTCTCTCTCTGTGTGTGTGTGTGTGTGTGTGTGTGTGTGTGTGTGTGTGTGTGTGTGTGTGCTTCCGTGTGTGTCACCCCCAGCTTACTGTGCAGCTACAATTTCAAGGCGATCTCAGAAGGACTTACAGTGTTTGTGTCTTTGTTTTTGCTGACTGTGTGTGCCCTCTGTCTGCAGGTATGTGATCAGTACCTTAGAGCTGATGGTGGCTGAGGACTACATGATCGTCTATCTGAACGGAGCCACCCCCCACAGGAGGATGCCAGGGCTGGGCTGGCTCAAGAAGTGTTATCAGATGATTGACAGGAGGTCACTCACTTCTTTATTCCATTAAACTTTTGGCTAGTCTTTTTCCACACAGTCTTTTCCGATCTGTTTGAGTTGAGCTGTTGCAGAATACAGAATCTGGCTCTGCCAGGACCAACCGACCTGGTCGTCATTTCATTGATGTAGTGCATCTGTTGTGAAGTGGATTACATGCCCTGACTGATGCTCTCCCCCACTGTGATGTTCGTCTATGCGTCCAGGCTTAGGAAGAATCTCAAGTCCTTCATCATCGTGCACCCGTCATGGTTCATCCGAACGATCCTAACAATCACCAGACCTTTCATCAGGTAGCACCATTCAGCCTGTCTGTCTTTGATGCAGTTCAATTACACGTCCAAACCCTTTTCATGTGTTTGATGTTTGATTACGGGTTTAGTATAGTGCCATTGCTTTACTGTAAGAACTGCAAAGTGAGTGTTGTGTCAGCGTGTTTGTTCTGTAGGACCACGCCATCTCCTCTCGCGTGTACGTGTGCACGTGTGCACGCATGCCAGTCGGGGTATTCATGTGTGTCTTTGTGTGTTTACTGTGTCACAGCACGAAGTTCAGTAATAAGATAAAGTACGTGAACAGCTTGGCCGAGCTGCAGGAGATCATCCCCATGGAATATGTTCATATCCCAGAGTGCATCATTAGGTGAGATGAGTCCTTCATGGCGCCTCACCTCCTCTAAGCCCCCTGTGCTCCTCTCCTCTCCTCTTCTCTCTTCTCCCCTCCTCTTCTCTCCTCTCCTCTGTGCAATTCTCCGCTCCTGTCCCTTCCTCTCATGTTCTTCTCTTTCACCCCACACCCTTTGATGATATATTTATTTTTTCTGTTCACATCTTGTAGAGTTGACGAAGAGCTAAAGGTGGCAGCAGAGAACTCAACGTAAGCATCTACTCCCTTTCTCCAACTTCTCACTTCCATTTTGTGAAAATGCCTGGGTTTCATCTTCAATCCCAGCGCTGGTTTGGCAAATGGCCTGCTCTCTGATGAGAGGCTGTTTGTTGCCTTAAAAACCAATAGGTTGTACAACTGTCATTTAGAAATGATTAATGTGGTAATATTAAATAAGTGATATCAGCTTTGCTAGCAAAACAATAAAATTTTCGATACAATTCTCAGTTCTGTTGAGTTCTAAGAGACCAGATCACTTTTAAGTGTCAACTATACTGGGGAAACATTCTGGAGAATTCAGTTAATGTGAAAATCCTCAAATCCTTTTTAAATTCAATTCTTCTGTTCTTTCGTCCATTACTATATTATTTTACTTTCTGATCTGCTATTTTCTTTCTTTCTTTTCTTCATTTTCATTCTGTTCTCTACATTACTCTTTGTTCCGCACACCGTTCAGAATGAGCAATTTCCTCCAGGGATCTGAGCCAACATCAAGCCGCCCAGAGTAAGACTTTCAAACTGCCTGATGAGTATAGGTCGTTTCCACAACCTTGAGTCATTATAAACGCTGTGGATTGTAATGCCCCTGGTGTCTCCTCCCGTCCCCAGCAGAGCCAACGCAAACGCCAGCAGCTCTTAAATCCAAGACGCCACCGCTACGGACGTGGATTGGCTGAACATGAAATCTCAACAACATCTTAAATCCACAATTATTTTGTGAGCTGGATGCATTAAAGGTTGATGTGTGTGTTAGAGAGAGTGTGTGTGTGTGTGTGTGTGTGTGTGTGTGTGTGTGTGTGTGTGTGTGTGTGTGTGTGTGTGTGAGAGACACTCAGTGTCTATGTATAAAAAACCACACAACAACAA
>JAVQJS010143797.1:0-19910 GCA_036024795.1 Galaxias rostratus | reverse complement strand
TGTGTTTGTGTTCCAGGTGCTCACCTGTCCAGGTGGAGTTGAGCTCGGAGATGACCTTCTCCATGCCCATCTCTTTCACGGCCTTGTCCACAATGCCCCGCACCTCGTCCTCAAAGCAGTGCAGGTTGAGGTGCAGCAGGTCTGCCAGGGTGGTCTCCTGCACAACAGGAGAGATGATGTGTGTACAGAGATGTACACAGTCGAACATCAATGAGGTTTAGGCGAGCTCACAAGGCATGAGCGACACCAAATCATTTCCTGATCTGTTTTTTACAAATGGTTGTTGTGGTGATGGTCCGAACCTGGTCCATGGTGAAGCGTACTCCGGTGGCGGCCATCAGCTGGTGCCAGTGTCGGGCTCGTATGGCTGGGTTTTGGAGCTCCGCAACGGCCCGGAGGGAGGTCAGAAGGTTCTTGACCCGGCTGTCCAGACCTGAGAAGGCCTCCCATGCCCGCACCTTGGCCAGACACACACACACACACTCACAAATAAGACTTTGTTCTATGATACAAAAATCTGGCCAGAAGCGTGGTAACAAAATGTCTGTTTATTGAAATAACTATGACCTGTGTTGTTAGTACATATGGTTCCTTCTGCACTTTTCTCTCACTCCATTTAGTTTTCTTATTTTCTTCAGCCCCAACCTTCCTACCTCTTTGTCTATGGCCCGTATGTCTTTGGAGAAGCGTTTGCACTCCAGTTCCATCTCCTCCACGTTGATGTCCCTCCAGGGAGTGGTTCTCCAGGCGTCCATGCTGGAGTTCACCACTGTGATCATATCCCACAGCTCCTTCAGCAGCCCCACCTCCCTCCTGGAGGACATACACACACACCAAGGGGGAGCCCCATGTCAAACCCGGGCCACCACTGAACATGTTACAGTTTAACAGGCAGAGACCCACGAGGACACTGCTCCTGAACATCACAGGCTTTCACAGGCTTTTAAACGCTCGTTTAGAAGTCCCCATCTGACGTCGTGCCGGGATGCACGCAAAAGTTCCGCATGAATCCTTAACGAGTTCCATTTTTTCACTCGGAGTGTTCTCCATTTAATCAGTGCCTGGCATCTTGCTGTGGGCTAAGGAAGAATTCCGCTTACGCGCTAAAAGAGAATTAATTAACTAAACCAGAAAATTCATTTCACAAGAGACAATCGGAGCCAGCTTCAGACTACCAATAGTCTTCATGTTTCCAGTGTGTGTGTGTCTGACCTGCACTGTCGGAGCTGCCTGTAGTCGGACACGGTAACTTCAAACAGGCTGGCAGACTCCACCAGCGAGGCCATCACGGACTCTTTCTCCTGGATCTGCTGGTGGGACGCGTCCAGCATCTGGTAAGGCTTGGCACTGTCAAACCTAGGCCACGTCACATCACAGGAGCACACACACACCCACAGACATACAGACACACACACCCAAACACACACACAAACCGTAAACACCCAGCTCTTCATAGGCCATAAGTGGGCCATCGCTGTGGTGTTTAAGGGCGTTCATTAAGGCAGGACGGCCTTTCCTCTCGCTGGGCTATAGCGTGACCTAAAGCGAGGCCAATCCCTGCTCTAACTCTCCCTCTACGCGGTGGTAATGAACAACGACTTTCGTGACATTAATGAGAAAATAATCATCAGGTTAATAAAGAGGGCAATTATGCACATATCTGCAATGATAATTACAGACATCACCATGATGAAGCGCCCCTACCTGTGAATTCATTAACATTGTGATAGGATTCAATTAGCCTTGTCGGATCCATGAGCCTGGAGATGTTAAACCGAGTTCCGCACCACTACCGAATGATACGTCGGTAAGGGTGACATTCACACACCGCTTGTATTCACAACACTGCTCAACGACTATCAAGAGGGCCTGCAGCCCGTCCTCCACATATGGATTGTCTTTGAGTGCCGCGGCGCTGGAGCTGTTACCGCAGTCGGAGGGTCACAAAGCAGCATGAACAGTGCGTCTCTTTACCTGAAAGGGCCGTGCTTGCGGAAGTGCTCCCTGAAGGTGTGCTGCTCCACGTCGAATGTGGCACACTTCCTGCGCAGGCTGGCCACCTCGCTGGCCTGCAACGGCGCCACGCGCTGCTTGACCACCACCGCCTGCTTCTTCACGTTGGTCCACTTCTCCGGCAGCTCCTACGACACGCAGACCCCAGGGGGGATGAGTGGCCGGAGTGGGACGGTGAGCGGAACGAGCGGAAGTGATGGGTTGGTCTCCCCGCCAATTCATCACAGAAACATGTGGGTATGAGGGGGAAAACAACCCCATTGTGAAACAAGCGGATTCAATGAGAGTGCACCTGTAGCTGCTTGTAGACCACATCCGGCAGCTCCTGCTCGTAGGTCTTCAGCAGAGCGATGGTGTGCTGCAGGGGCTCGAACATGGCGTCGGTGGAGGCCTGTCGCTCCTTGACGGCCAGCAGGTGACCCATGACCCCGACCAGGCCCGAGTAGTCTCCGTCCTCCACTCGGTGGCCCAGACCCCCCTCAGCCACACTGATGAAGCCCTCCAGGTCTGACAGGCTGCAGGTCAGGACAGAGGAGGTGAACCACACGTATACACTTACCAGTGGAGGGTCTACTCTGTGCAGCGATGACGCCTGAATATCGGGACCAGTCTGTGTATTAAGGTCAGTCGGTCGTTCTGTGTGGGGCGGACGTACGGGACGGCTGTCTCACCTGTTCGTGACGTGGTCTATGAGGTGCTGCTTGAACATGTAGCTCCACTTCTTGACGATGTTGAGCAGGGCGCTCTTGAACGCCCGCCCGTCCACTCTCATCCAGCCCTGAAACACGCGCACCGGCCCCAGGCCGCTCACCTCCTCATGGATGCGCTCGTAGCTGCGAAAGAATAATGAAAGAAGATGAGACACAAAACGCTTGAGCTTGCCAAGGAGGCAAGGGAGGAACGCCCGCGGCTCCTCGTGGCGCAGCACCCACCCGTCCACCTGCTCCCGGTAGCTTTCCAGCGTGGGCGGGCTCTCGGGCACTCCGTCCTCGGCGTGGGCCTCGATCTCCTGCGGGGTCAGCACGTGGCCGTACAGCAGGAACTGCCTCATGAACTCCCTCCTGTCGTCCATGTAGAGGTAGGCGTAGGGCTCCAGGGAGTTGCGGAACTCGCAGCACGTCGCCATGACACTCTGGACCCGCTCCATCAGAAGCTGCCGCATGTCCGCCAGGTCAGCCATGTCCTCCATGTCCGCCTGAGGGGACACAGACGAGGGGAATAGAACAGAATGATGGAAAATAGAACTAAATCCAACTCGCATGGAACCCAAGAATGGAAAATTTAACTGAATGAAATTGAATATAACAAACTAAGTTCCTGGTTCGCCCATTTGGTCTCATTAAAAGACACTGTCCTTGTCTTCTTGAAGGTGCTAGGCTGTGTGAGTGGGAGTACCTGGTAGTGGGGGAAGGTGCTGTGCTCAGCCAGCCGGGGCATCAGAGAGGAGATCCTGTAGACGTCGTTGACCAAGCTCTCCACCAAGTCATAGAAGCCGTCTCCAACCCCAAACTCCAGGGATGGCGTGAACACCATGTCAGGCACCTTGAGGTCCAACCGGGCCTCAAACAGGGGAGCCACACCAGCCCTGGGGTCTGCAGAGGGAACGGAAGAGGTTAAGTCCGCGGAAGGATCAGGGCAAGGAAGGAAGTTCCTTTGATCTACCATTTGGAGCTTCAGATCAATGGTGGCATTCTCAAACCTCTTACCTGTGTTGTCCAAGAAGAACTTGAGGGAACTTTCAATGCTGTTAAAGAATCCATCGATGACCATCTCGTCTAGGTAATCCACATACGCTTTCCACTCCTTAGACAAACTGTCTGCTCTAAACAACTCCAGGTTGCTCTAAGAAAACGTGGAAGTAGACGTTAGGAGTTATTCGGATTTGAAAATCGGATAAGAACCCAATCATGAAAAAACTTGAGGGAACCAGACGATCGAACATTTCTTAAAACTATTTGGACTGGTGAACATCCACACCTTGAGCAGGAAGTGGATTTTCTCTCCGGTGGAGCGTATTTGGGCGTAGCACCTCTCCAGCTGGTCGGCCCGGTCCTCCAGACTGAGCAGGGTGTCCTTCTTCCCCTCCCGCCTGTCATAGATGGGGCTGGCCAAGGCCCGCATAGACCGCTGGATTTCCTCCACGTTGTCCTTGGATCTCTGGAGACGGCTTTCCAGGTCACACACACACTCCCGCACATCTCTGATGTACTCCCAGATCCCTGCAGTAGGAGGAGGAGAGGATAAATGATCCTATATCCTTGTGCTATCATTTTACATTCAGCTAAGCGTTTAGGATCAATAAAACGAGACATGCTATCATAGCTGTGATGTGAAATGTGCCTCCCTTCAATCTACAATATGATTCAAGATCTGAATTGTGCGTAAGGGATGGGGACAATTAATGAGGTCTTAACCAAAGTCCACATCCAGTTGATCTCTTCCAGACAATAGTAATCGTCTCGTGTTTTGACGATAAAATGCAAGGTCACAGGTCTCTCCCGATAGGTCAACAAACTAGAGAACTTTGACTGTATTTGCATACGATTGTCAAATTATTTGGTTGCTGAACAAGCCAAACTTCTAGTCACACACAGGCTTCTCCACGTTCTCTATAGCTGAGAATGAATTGGGACAAACATTCCACAACCTTTCTAGCCAGCACAGGCCAGGAAGTGTTGTCCCTTCTCCAAGCACAATAGGTATTTTCCCTTGGTGGTTTCCGTCAGTAACGTCAGTGCAAACCGCCTAAGATCCCAACCAGAGTGACTCTCATAGTGTCCGCATGCGCGGCCTGTCTCGTCCCCAGACTCTAACTCGCCACATAGGCCAGCAAGTGCATTAGCGTGTTCCATGCATGTTGCCGTCTTCAACGAGTGAATCTGCTCCGCTGTGCCTGGAGTCTATTGTAGGGCAGCCCCAGCAGCTACGCTAGCAGCCACAGACAGTGTGCCAATCAAGCTGTATTAATGATTAAACACCTTTCCCATTTTACATCCACTCAGAGCGGCAAGCCTCTGGGGTGCAGCGCTGAGTAGCGTTGGACTATTCCTGTCATGTCTCACGGGAGTCTGCCCCAGAAAACGACAACCACGAGAGGGAAAGTCATAAAAACGGAATGGACGGGGACGAGCTCACTATCAACTTCAGACAGGCGTAGTGGCGGAATGCTACTCTTTGCATATTTGCCGATTCTGTTTTGAATCTCAAAAAAAAGATTTTGTTCGGTTTCATGAGAACGTTTTAAGACCTGACGTGCCAAAGGTGTTGGAGCCCCAGTGAACCCTCACCTTGGCTGTTCCAGTTGATGCTCTCCTCTGCGTCCCGGAGACGAACATCTATGTCTCGCAGCTGACCCTGAATCAGGGGGTACTCCACCTCCAGCACGGAGCACATCACCTGAGAGCCACAAAGACTGCTTCTCATTCCCCTCACACAGACATGGTTGCGTAGATGAGGTCAAACGCATCACATTCCGAAGTCAGAGGCGTGAGACTAAGGTCCCTGACCCTCGGTGCTATGGGGACTTTTGAGCCATTACAATAATGCCACGACTTTATGCGATGAACGCGATCAATGGGGAGCTCGCACTGGAGTCTAGCTCACCTTGTTGTATCGGCCAGTGGTGAGCTCCAGGTTGGCCACATACTGCCAAAGCTGCCCCCTGCTGGTGTAGATCTGAGCTGCAGTCTCAGGGATGGCCTCCATCTGCCTGGCCTCCAGGTACTTCACTTCCCTCAGGACAGACACCAGCTGGAGGAGCAGGGAAAGGGGAGTGTAGGGAGAAGGGGAGGATAGCGGAGAGGCGTAATGCAACACATTGCGTATGCCTACAAAATCCCGGCAAATTATCATCCAGAAAGGCACGTAGGTGGGCAGGGTCAGATTAAACATGACGCAGCCGTGGCAACTGCATGAATCTCGACAGCATATTATATGTCTGGAACCTGAGGGGCAAAGTTGACTGAGATGAGGCGTGTGGCAGCTTCTCTGCTGATGATAGGCAGGTTCAGGTTGTACTGAGACTTCTCGGCCACCGACTCCATCCACGCCTCGTAAAGCTGACGGGAATACCTGGGACAAACAAAGAAACGGAATACACACATAACCAGGCTTCCAGAAAAGTCCCATTTTTTGCAACGCACAAGATGGCATTGCCTCGTTCCTTTGATTTGTTCCTTTTATTTTTTTTCATACCCAGCCATCGTTGAGTGAACACTTACACCTAGGCTGTTATCTATATTCTGAAGAGGAAACCATGGCCGACTAAGAGCTAAGAGACAGGGGCTAAGAGCTCGGTAAAGTCACACAAAAACAACACTCTGTAAAAGGATTGTGTGATTGCACCACAGCACCAATCTTCCTAACCCACATTACACCAAGGAGATGGGAGGTGGGGACGGTAAGGACGATGGGGCATATGGGGGACGGGGACAGGGGACAGGGATTGGGGGGGGGAGCAGATTCCACCGTAACAGGCAGGGAACAGACAATATGTCATGGCTCCATACAGCTATATCAATCTGTAAATAGCCCCCGATTATGATGAGCACTGAGCTCTTTATTGGATTTCTGCAGCAGGGTTCATTTCCTGATAGCGGCACTGCAGACGCAGAGGCAATCAAACACGTTGGCCCGGGCTATGAATCACGCAGCGTTTTGTCTGGGGGTAATGACTGAGGATGCCCATTCTCGTCTTCCTGCCTGGAATATGTAGAGCGGCGGCGGCGCTGGTGATGATTATTACAGCATAACAACCGCTTTAATTTCTGACAGGAGTAAATTGAGGGCAAAGAACTGGTGTTGTTCATCATCCCATTAGGTCGGGAGCTGGGACATCATGTAACAGGGTTGATATTAGGCTAGCAAAGCCCAAGTTACTGTGTGTGTGTGTGTGTGTGAGAGAGAGAGAGAAAGAATGTAAGTGTTTTCCTATGTGTGTACTATACTCACAAACAAACACATGCACTCACACACACACACAAACACTCACACACACACACACACACACAAACACACACACACACACACACACACACACACACACACACTGGTCAAATGTGCTCCTTGAAAACCCAGTGGGCAAGCGAGACAGGTAATTTAAGCCCAATAGGATGCTTTGTCTTGCAAGGTTTAGGTGTTGGAAGTGGTCTACGGGGCCATTTCTCAGAGGACACCAGTGAGTGCAGGCAGAGCGTGTGGGATTATGAAAGCCCAGAGAAATCATCTACAGAGGCGCGCCGCAGTAATGAGAACATAAATCATGCCCGAAGCCGCGTGTCTTCATGCTATTCCACTGTGGCCGCTGTGTGGATGTAATACACTCTGTGAACACAATCAGGCAGTGCTGGGAATCCGATCGGCGGCACACCCGCGGTATAAACATCTCAACGTGAGACAGCACTACAAGGTTAACTGTTTCTGGAGTGTTTTCAGACTCAGAGCTGAGTAGGGCTATTTGGTTGATTTACATGGGCGTCCTAACCACGTTTTGGGTTTTTTAGCAAGTAGCTCTGACATCCGTCCAATTCTGAACAGATGCACATATGAAATGGTGGACTGCATTTAATAAACGGTTATTTGGTTATACGATGACCGTCCATCACACCAACCTGTCCAGTAACTGCATAATCTCCTCGTACTTGTTGATCACTCTCTCTCCTTCTGCACACTCCAGGCATCTAAGGGGAACATTCAGATAGCAGCCGTTGTTTTGGGGAATAACATATCCCCTTTTAATCTACGACCGTGTAATCACCAAAATCTTAAAAAGCAGCTGTAATTCGTAAAGTTCTGATTAAATTGGGTTTGCAGTGAATTGGGCTCTAGGAGACGCTTGAGTTGGCTCACGGGTAGGAGACGTGTCTGAACTTGGAGAAGGGGGGCCGAATACGCTGCTGTAGCTCCTCTGCCCACCTCAAGCCTCCTGCCACTACTGGCATATTCCTGCTCACAGGAGTATAACCTGCAAAGCATTCAAACGACCAGTGAGAATGAGAGCTACAGCTTTGAACTGGTGACCCTTTGAGTTACGTTGTCAAGAAGGATCTTACCCGTCTCAACGGACAGAATATGTTTATTGTAGAGGAGTTTACAACAGTCCAGCTCCTGGTCAAACATGCTAAGGAGCTGACAATATCGCTGCAGTGCATCTGCTGCCACTAAGGGGCGATCCAACAGGCTGCCAAACATGTCTAAAACCTGACATCAGGAAAGAAGAGAAGAGACTTGAATGGGCTATAATAAATGAAAATGTGGACCTTTTGTGTGTGTGTGTGTGTGTGTGTGTGTGTGTGTGCGCGCGCGTGTGTGTGAGCGTGCGTGTGTGTGTGCGCGCGTGTGTGTGTGCTTGTTTGTGCGCATACACGTGAGTGTTTTGAGGCCTGGCTCACCTTGAAAGTGTGCTCCAGGCCCGCCGAGTCGTCAAAGGCCTGACAAAAGACTGCACCCAGCCGGCGGTCAGTGTCCTCAACCTTCAGCCTGAACTCTTTGACGTCGCCTTCAAACTCCTAGAGGGAGCAGAGGTATGACAGTCAGACAGCCTCCGGTTAGCACAAAGCCCAGCGTGCAGATGGTGCCAACGCAGCACATTCATATTTGACGGGCTTGAAGTGGCTCTCAACAGAATCAACTCAGTTTAATAGGCAAACTAAATTGACTAACTTTTCTTGCAATAGTCCAAGGGCTTTATTAACCTCCAAAGAAAAAGCATTTAGATTGGTCTGTAATTCAGATTCAAGGCTATGAGGCCCAAGGCAAAAAATAGAGCCGTAAGTTGTCGTTAGAAAATATGCACCTTATTGTTGACATCCAGGCAGTCATACTGTTTCTCTGAGACCATTTTGTAAGTCTCTAGGAACTCCTGGTGAAGCCACTGGACCTGCTGGCTGAGGGTCCGGCCTCTGTTGCCTCCAAACTCAACCTTCTCCAGCTTTAACAGGTCCACTGTCGTCAGGAGAAGATACTGCCACAAGTAAGCAAAACAAACAAGCCTGAAGTTAGACAGTTCTGGTTTCAACATGTTTTATACTCTTGTATAAACACAGGTCAAGATCATGCCCTAATCAAAAACGCCATTTTGCTTTGACGTGCAAACATACAGCGTTCTCCTTTAGTTCAGTGTTTAACCGGCTTACACTTTACCTCAATGGTATTGACTCTGTGGATGAAGCGGTCGAGCCCAGAGAAGATCAGGGTGGGGGAAAAGTCCCATGGTCTCACCTCCCTGCCATCCCTCTGGTACTGACCGAGGTTGTCCCGGCGCTCCTCAAAAGTGGTTCTGAAGAGCTGGAGGATCTCCAGGCCTGTCTGGACCCTCAGCAGGCTCTCTGGCACGTCGCCTTTCAGAACCTCCTCTGGATTTAGGTACACCCGTGCCTGGCCAATAACAATTTAACATTTTAACGTTGTTAAAAAAAAACCAAACACGACAGGAGACGCATGCTCCCCACTCGGTGGGTGTTCTTTTCATCAGAAAAACCAACCCGATCTGTGCTTTGTCCAGCTTAAAGTGTAAACACGGCGAAAGCAGAATATGCACACATGGCGGAGGAACACAAGGAGGCAAAATCTAGAATCAATAGGCCTGCTCGCTGACCTGTTGTATGAGCAGGTTGCAGGTCTCCTGCAGGAGCACAATGAGGCGGGCTGGAGTGTTGTAGTAGCGGGAGTTGGCCCACACCAGGCACACCGTATGCATCAGGGGCCCAATCTGACCTTTGACCTCCTGAAACTCCACACTCTCCATATTCTCAAACATACGCTGCAAAGGCTTCAGGTAAGTGCAGATGTCCTCCGCCTCCTCCAACGCTAATAAAAATAGATTAAGGGATTAATATAACTAAAAGGACGATGTGATAAACTATGCTGACGGCACAATAAATTACTCGAAAAGAAAATACCTTTGCTGTTGCAGAATTGCTCTTTTCGCTAATGAATAACTCAAACACATGCAATTGCTTGGTCCAATCTCACCTGCTAGGACATCTTGCAGCATATCTCTGAATGCGGGGTAGTAGCTACTCTCCATGGCCTCTAACAGAGTCGCCATTTTGGTCACCTTGGATGACTTGAACTGAGTATGGATGCATTCCAAGTCGGCGAATCTACAGGGAGACGGACCACCACACGCCATAAGAGGTATATACAATCAGTTTGGCATGCATTGAAAACCAAGCCAATGTTGATCCATGGCTCATTTCCTGTGCTTTAATGGGGTTTGAGGGCATCACGGTGCAGACACCAATGTGGCTAGTTACCTGCTCCTCCAGAAGAGCAGCTCAGTGTGTGGTGTGGGGCTGCTGCCCTCCAGTAGGTGCTCTGACGAGTCCCTCTTCAGGACTCCACGGATCTGGTGGCTCCACTCGATTACCACAGACTCTATGGAATGGACGATGCTCTTGTCGACCATGTCCCCCCTTCAAAAGTTAATACAAGAGAGGGTTAAAGATTTAAGACACAGAAATATAACGCAAGCATTTTATAATGAAAGAACAATGCTTGCTTGCACTTAATCTGTTGGAATACCATGAAGAGTATGCAGGTGGGTCCAGTTTGCATTACATTTAGAGATGAGCTACCTTTTGTCTCGATCCAAGGCAGCTTGCTCCACTCTCTCCGACCCAGGAGGAAGGGGCAAGAGGGTCTTGCCTTTGACTTGCCCTGACACTACAAACACATTGGTCTTCAGAGAGTGGACATGACGCTTGATGTCCTGGGACACCACCTGTGGCCATTCACTGTGATTCCTACCATTGGAAAGTAGTGGGGCCACAACCTGAACGATTAAAGTGGCAGTTTTAATGCATGAGCAATCAACAGAATATATAGTCTTTTAGCTCGGATTAGAATATAATCCGATTATGGTAATTTAAAAATAAGAATATAATAATTTTTGCCTGGCACCAAAAGCCACATCACACCTGTGAGGCGCGTGATCGATGGCCGCAGGTGTTGGATGCGCAAGAAAATGCGCAGAAGAACTCGTCTTACCTCTTCCACTAGAGCGGAGAATTGATCAAGTGGAGCGTAGGACAAATCTCCGTAGACCAAACAACTTTTCATTGAGGTTACGGTTAGGGCAACCTTGCTGCGTTTGACAAAGTAAACTGCTTTGTTTTTCATAGTTGTTGGAAATCCGAGAGTGGGGAGCAGAAGTCCGGATGCATTTAGAGACACGACCAGTGTGAATTGTTCAGATTTGTCCAAAAACTCCTGAATAACTTGCTTGTTCTCCCCTACAGACGTGCATTTTTGCCATCGCTCTTGTTTCAATTTAAACGTCTTCAACACGTACTCCTCTAAGAATTCAAATCTCTTATCTTTTGAGTCCGCCGGTAATTCGTCCATGTTTAGCGCGCTATGCAGCGGTCTTCAATGTCCCAAGCCAGGCCCGAGGGTTTGTGTATTAAGTGATTGTCCCTTGGCCTCCATAGTAACGCAGTGTTTGCATTAATGAATCCGTTGCTTGGAAGACAAAGGCGAACCCCTGGCAGTGACCCATGTCATTCTTCCAACTGAACTCACAGGTTGGTTAACTTGGTGAGTGATCGCTCCTGCAATTGTTTTTAAAATCTCCACTTTATTTGGGAACACTCAGCGCAGCTAATATGCACGATTATGTTAAGAAACAAAAGTGGTTGTTTCCATTACGGAAATATATAAAAGTAAAAACAGGCCTACATGTTAAAACACACGTCACCCAAAACTTGACATTTGCCAATACAGATGTAATAGTCAGCAACATCCACAGAGTGGCATAGTGGAGATAAACCTGCTTTCTGAAGGTTGGTTATGGGTATTTGACATAATAATTCCCTACATTTACTGAGTTCAGCCTGAAGTTGCCCTTCAATATAGTTGTTATATAAGATTGTTTTAAAGTTTTGTGATATCTCAAGCCAAAGCCAAATGCACCTAATAATGTAAGATACAGACAACAAAGACCATTAACCTATGCACTGATTATCATTTGTTTCTTGCTTACTATCTTTCCAATAAGAATAACTATAAACGATTAAGCCACACAGGACCATGTCTATGATTTGGCTGGAGAAAACAGAGTCAGTTTGTTTATGGGATGCTATCGGCACTATAAAACAGAATACTTGTCTTATGTTGTCAAATGAGTTCAAAGGCAGGAGCAAAGGCTGACTATACAGGACCTCCAAGGAAGTAAGCGTGTGTGTGCTTTGCATGCTTGTGCGTATATTACTTTACATGCTGTATGTGGCAATGCCTAGGCATGCATTTGAATGTGTAATGCCGTGTTTATGCGCATATGGATCATAGTGTGTCTCTCTGTGGGCCCATGCAAACATGTGTTTAAAGTGAGTGGAATGCATGCAGAATGCGAGACACCCAATGACCAAGATTGCTCTGTTCTGCTTGCCCTCTTTGAAGATGACAGCCTTCCGAGAACCACCAGGCTCTTTCCATTTCACTATCAAAGTCTCTTCATCGCTGATATGAGGGAGCTTTTGCAAACAACTAGTCCGCTGGCTATCAAGTGGGGTCACACGAATTAAGCATAAGGTCTGTATACCTAAGGTCCATTCCGGGATGTTGAGTCCCCAAAAAACTGAATTGCATAGGCTATTTAAGTCATCAGAAATGTTGATGGTAATAGGCAAAACATACTGTATTATTTTCTAGACCCAGAAGTGTTATTTGAGGTAATGTTGCACTTTATATTATTGCAAGTCCTGCAATAAATAATGTACGCCTCTTTGTTGGGTCTATATTTGATATGCACTTTGGTGCTTTCTGTGCTGAGTGTAGACACACGACCTCACAGGGCTTTTAAAAAGACCTCTCAACAGAAGAGATGCATGTACCGGATCGGCTCGCTGGCACTGTTTCCCAACGTCTGCTTCTTTGCTAGTTCAGCCGAGACCAAATAAATGCATCTCACAAATTGAACACTGCACTCGTTGTGACATGGGCGTATACATCACATTCGAATTTGTTTAGATCGGAGAAAGATTAAGAAGATAATGGATTGATTTCGGCTTCTTGTACCGCATCGTGACGTGACACCCGTTCCTCGGAAAAGTTCACCCAGTAATTGTTGCGGATCAGCCATGATAAATGTAATGTATTAACTCCCTTTGTTTGCCATCTGAAATCCGGTGGTCCTTCACCAGATTTCCTTTTTTTGGGGGGTTCTGATTGCTTTCAGATGTGCTCACTACAAATACAAAACACTCTAAATATATCTGTGGGCTAAACACAAATCAAGGCTTTGGTTGTATTTGTATGTGTAGTACACCAGGCTCCTGAGCAACATTCATTAAGGGATAGTGTTATCTCAGCCCTCCAAGTAAAACACAGTGATTGCAGTGAGGTTCTTTTGCAGCACTTCCCGGTAAACCCAACTGATGACAACCTAAATATATGAATTTAAAACCAGAAAACCCTGCAGACTATTCACAAATGTCTAATTTCAAGTTCATAATTCCCCAGATTCTAAATGTTTCCCGCATCTCTGGTCCAGAATTGCGGCACACCTGTTGAATCACCTTTTTTTCTTATCATGCTCTATTTCGGATTGGAATTCACACCATGTTTTCCTACATTAATTGCTTGCAGTGTGGCTCAATCACTGAAAGCAAAGCACGGGCACATTAATCATTCACGCCGGCCTCACTTCATGCTTGCAATCACATCTCTTATTTCAGCGAGATATCTTGTCATGTTTTATATCAGGAACAGAACCAGCACATTAGGACATTTCACATTAGGACCAGATGTGTTCTTGTTGCTGTATTTCTATAATTAATATTAGGCTCTAAAGTTTGCACTTGGTGGTGGACTATCAGCAATAACCACCGTGAGGATGCTTGACACAGGCCATTTCAACTTCTCCCGTCAATATTACCAGCAACCATAAGAGGGAGCTATAGTATAGGAGACTAAGGGGACTCCACATCCCTGTGTGTCTTTTTATCTTAAACATGTGGACACAATAACAGGCATGTCTCTGCTGTTAGAAACAAATAGCATGTCGATCACTCAGTCTCCCAGTCAAATGACTTCATGCCTATGACTGGGGATTGCCAAGCAAAACCCACTTTCTCAATGATGATGGTTATTACATTCAACCTCTGCCCACCATTGGGCATATTTCATTTCATGAGAGCAATTGCAGCGACTGGCAATCGGATTCCCCAAACACTGCGGACACACCAGGACCACAGGCCAACCAAATGGAATTAGTTTCTACCCAGTTGATATAATTTCCCCTCAATTCACTCACCTCATTCATAAAGCAATCAAGACATTTGCATTTAACAATCACATGAGTAAGGGAGAAACATTTGAGTGCCAAGTCATTCCTGGCAAAATTGGGCAACCAAGCGTTATGACGCAAAGTCTAACGCTGAGAGTGTACCGCAGTTCGTCAGCAAAAGCATCTGTTTCTATGAAAGCCATGGTGTGCTCTGTGCTACCAACCCAAAGCCAACAGACTCTCCTTGCCAGGAGTAACAACCTTCTCCAAGTCTCACCTCACTGTCCTCCAAGCTAATAGATCATCACCTGAACACTCCAGTCAGCCGGTGCTGCTATTGCAATATGTCTAAATGGAATGAGACGTTTGTTATCAATTACGAATGTGCTTATGTCATACCTAGTGGAGGCTTTAATGTGGTCATCTGAGCTTGTTTTGGACAAAGATATATCGCTGTTTTGTTGTAAAATAACTTAAAGCAGCCTTTCTGCTATTTCAATTCACATCAAAGAAACAGACCTGGCAACACAAAGTTTTTATTTTGTCAAATGAAAATGAAACAAATATCGAAAGCAATGAATGAACCCAAGGGCCTTTGTCTGTTGTTGTTTTCATTAGTTCCCATTCTGATCCTTCGCCTGCCGTCCGTTCAGTGAGTCACTCCGTGGCGTCGACACACAGTTAGAGACCCAGCTGAGGGGGTATCTCCCGGGGCTGTGTGGGTTGTTTGGGTCGCTTTGTGTGGAGCCCCTTGGAGCCACGCTGCTGATGGAGATCCATAGCAATGGCCTTTGTCTTCACATCCTCCTGCGCACACACACGCACTCACACACACACACACGCACACACACACACACACACACACACACACACACACACACACACACACACACACACACAGCATGTCAGACACACAGTAAACAGCCACTGCACGAGGGTGTGCCGCACACACGGTATCACGCGTACACACACACACCGCATGTCAGGCTATTTCGGAGGCAGACACTCCGGGGGGATATGACACGTCAAGCGACCCTGGGGTAAAGCACGGGCCAGCGAGTGTATGAGAAAGCTGATAACGAGCTGCGAGGAAGTCAATGCTGTTTATCTATGGTCTGTGCATAGCTGAAGTCCCTGGACCTTGTGGTCATTCAAGTATGCGCCCCAAAAGCTGGAAAATGGCCTGTTTCTTTTCTTTTTCAACAAGGGAAGGGTTGGGAGAGTGTTTTTTTCTTCTGTGGTGGCGGGCACTCGTGTTCTACAGCAGGGTTGGTCTGGGCCATGTGCTGGTTTATACAGGGAACATTGATGGCTTTAAAGGGCTTCGGGCCACAACTGGATGGATAATTTTCATACTTTCACGCTTTGGTGATGGGCCAAGAGCAACAGGCTGGAGGCTCTCTCACTCTGCAACAGGATATTGGGTTAGTAATGGCTGCCGGGGGACCAGCCGAATGACATAAACGCAAAGCTTTTTTTTTTTTACACATAGCATTGAGACCACATGTAAACCCTCTCCATGCTTTACACGTGTAAAAGCCCATTGTTATTAGATGGCCCTGTGATCTTTCCAGCCCATCTTGGCCAGACTCTGTGGACCTGCTGTTCCAACAGACGGGCGGCTGACAACATAAGCCTTCTGAGGAATCACACTTGGACGTATGTTTTTTTCCACCGCATAGGAAAGGTGCAGAAGAGACAGCAGGGAGTTGCATTGTTCCAGAGACGGCATGGGCTGCAGTGCTTTGTGTCTCACACAGTGACTCCTGCTGTCGTCTCCCCAATACAATCCAACCAAATCAGAATTGATTTATATGAATATAAACATTTGTTTTTGAAGGGATTACTTTTCCGTTTTGCCGTTTGAAAACACTGTGGAACGCCAGCCGCTGTAATAGCTTGAACATACTTCAACCGGACCAACAAAAACACATGGCTAACGTCAAAGTAGGAAATGTTGCGGACCAACCAAACACAGAGTGCCTGCAAAGTCTAGAGCGCATTCCACTCTTCCCTCTCTTAATCATGAGTGTGACCAACCGGCCCATTGGTTCAACCCCCATGGTGACACTCTACCTGGACAGCATTACCTAACCCTGTGGACGGCTTACCTTGGCTCTGTCCAGCGGACCTGTACCTCCTAATGGCAACGCAATCAAGCTCAATTTGAAGTCAATTAGAGGCAGGAATTCACCTATGAGGTCAGCGTGGAGAATGTTCCTGGACACTCACCAGTTAACGGCGCGTTTAAGAGATCCGTCCTCCGCCTATAACAAACTCCTTCATCACAAACGCTGATGCACAGAATGGAGAGAAAGAGCAGGGGGGGTGGGGGTGAGTGGAAGCGTTTTGTGGCGTCATTGTTATGGTGGCTGTCATGTATCACACAACACCACTTTATTCAGATGTCTACGAGAAAACCACCGCACCATTGCTGGTTTATCTACCGCGGCAGGAGAGGAAGGGGCCCCGCGTGATGAAAGGACATGCCATGACATTAAAAGATAGAGGGGCTCCCGGGGCTGGCGAGTGTCCTTTACCTCACAGATTCCTGTAATCCGGCTAAAGTAAATTTGGGTCTTGTTGTATATGCCTTACAGAAGTATACTGTTTATTTAACATCCCTACTGCGCTGAGTTATGACTGGTAATGATTACTCAAATGCCCAGTGTTTGGGCTATTGTACCAGGGGTGCCTCCAAACAGGCCGACTGGTGTTTATTTGAATTTTCCATTTTATATTGCCACGTGTCATTAGGCTGTTTAGAGTCCACCGCGAGTGATGGATCATTTCCTTCAGCCCACTCTATTCCCCAAAAATGTCCCTGACAGAAGGCTGCTCCTCCTGAAGGTATATTGTGGTGAAATTGAATGACCCCAAAAAATAACTATCTCCTAACAGAATAAAATGGAAGTGATACCAAGATGGTGGATTTGTATACAAGACTAACAGTGTAATTTCTAAAAGAATGTAAACTCGACCCATACTACCCTGCTGCAGGTGAAAATGTCAGAGGCAACATTTTTTGTTATTCTTATTAAATATTCTAGTGTATTGATTTATTTCTAAATGGAACAAAAAACAAAAATATCTGTGAGCCTGTTAACCGGTATTGCTTTCTTAAAAATAGGTGCTTGATATCAATTTTGATATCAATGGGATTCTTATCATAAAATGTCATAATAATACAAACAATTTAATTATTTATGTACATATTATATGTATATGGTGTGTATACAGTACAAACGGTAACATTATGGGCTGGGAAGCACTTGGTCATGGTGCTTCCTTTGGAGTAGATTACAAGATATATAGTAATTTGTATTCATTGCTCAAATAGTTTCCCATCTCACACCATATGCTGTGAAAATATAATTTTCTAGAATCAGCCCTTGTAGCTTAAAATGTGCAAACTGAGTGTAACACCTCATAAAATGGAAATATGAAAGAAAAAAAAAACCTAAATTATAATTTCCGATGTAACATGCAGTAAATACTGCAGTGACAAGCCATGAAAAAACAACAAACTAATGGACAGTTGGAACAAAGATCGCAATGTAAAATATCAAGGCCGCTGAAAGGATGTTGATTACAAAGCGCATAAATCTAATTTCGTAACCTGGCGTGTGAACACTTTCCAAAAACCCAGAGACACGAGTATGATTTATTGAATAAACCTCCAGCTACCAAGTCATAAGTCCATGGTGCTTGAAAGGCATTTGCTATTGAGCGGATTGTACATATTACTATATGACATAAGATATTTGTTATGAGACGTCATTACATTATAAACACATTACAAAGGGGCGTCAGGTGTATTTTGATA
The DNA here is from genome assembly GCA_036024795.1 of Galaxias rostratus. NCBI lineage: Eukaryota > Metazoa > Chordata > Actinopteri > Galaxiiformes > Galaxiidae > Galaxias > Galaxias rostratus. Next base: position 1,845 of record JAVQJS010143797.1, on the reverse strand, counting down.
GGGAAAGTTAATACAGTTCTAATATAACCTCAATAAAAACTGCCATTTGGAATTCATTGGGTGCTCCTCAAGAGGAGAACAAGCTTGACTGAAAGCAGGAAAAGAATCCAACAGAGAACAGAAATATATATTTAGGCCATCATCTGATGCGGCCTTTGATGTCAAGTGTATCACTGTGATCGGGGTGGAGTGTGACTTTTGTGCGGGCCCCCTTGGTTTAGCCAACTTTGATTTCCAGAGTGGTCCGAAGCCTCCGTTAGAGAGCCATCACTACAAAGTCAGATGAAGGCCTAGCATCTGCACGTGGTTACTTGGTTGGTGTGTGTGACTGTAAGAGGCAGCAGGATTTGGTCGGCGCTCCGGGAAAGTTAAATCAGCAGGAGTCCAAACCCACACAGCCTCGTACAGTGGTTTTAATCATTTTCCAAAGCATGTTTTATTCCAAAAAGGGAACTTTGGTCATATTTATTGAATATTTTACCGCTAATATAATCTAATAGCTCTCCTTTAGTGTCTTCAGATGTTGTTGCAACAACTCAATGACAGGCTTACAACACCCCACTGCAGTAGTATTCCACTGCAGTAGTGACAGCACCTATGCCCCTTTTTTCTTCCACTTGTCCTTTCATCTCGTAACACAAGGCTACTACTAGAGATTGCCAATGCCTGATAGTAAACGTTATCGTCATTGTAACAGGAATGCTTGTCATATATTTGCTAGTAAAGATGTAAGCGGTTTGTGGGGGGAAAGGTGGGGGGCTTTGAGGGAAAGCAGAGCTCAGCCTCTTCTGGCCCTCTTTGCATCCCAGCGTGAACAGGCAAGCACTAATATGAGCATGTTTTCAGTTTGTAGTGGGTATAATATATCTGGACAGGAATAGTTGTGCTTGTTTTGCCGTTACGCTCCACACTGGGTTCGGTTCAACATACTGGCAGTTTCTGTTGCGATTGGATGACAAAGAGTTCTCTGCCCAGTCCTCCTGCTCTCCGACTCTAAACTGCAAAACTGAGGTAATGCCTGGGTATTGGTCCAAAAGGAGAGGAAAGGAACAGGAACACATATTCAGAACCTAAATTTAGTCCAATGTTAGGTATACTTTACAACAATTCCATCAATCAGCCATGCCAACTTTTCCCTGTACACTCAAGAGCTGAATGACCTTCAACTTTAGGAATTACATCGCTGGCATCATTTTACCTGGCATGCACATCTCTGATGTCACACGTCCCCTTTTAAGATGGCCTGTTAGTCTGCTACTGTTTATCGCACACACGCACACACACACACACACACACACACACACACACACACACACACACACCAATGTCACCATCATACATACTTGCATGGTGTCATTGAGCATAGTTTAATGCATGCCATATTTACTGCTCATCCCCAGAATGTTTTTCTACTTTCTTCTTGAGCTCAGGGAACCACTTGAGCTTCCTATAAATTCCAGAGTGACTTGAGAATCTTACCTGTATCTTACAGGGTATCAAAGGATCTTGCCTGGGGGCGTCACTGGAAGCCCCTAAAACCTCCTACCCTACCGCAATGCCACGTTTCCCAGAGGTGACCTGTCAATCAAAAAAATTACAACAAATAAGTCACATTATTGGAAAACAATGGCCTCAAATAGCCTTGTATAAACTGGCACGTGCTGCAGTAAGTAATACACCATGATCGCTTTAGATAAGGGTCCAGGATTTGTGGAAAGTAATTTAATTGCAGGGCGGCACGGTGGCGCAGTGGTTAGTGCTGTTGCCTCACAGTAAGAAGGTCCTGAGTTCTAATCCCGCCTGAGGACCTTTCTGTGTGGAGTTTGCATGTTCTCCCCGTGTTTG
>JAVQJS010143790.1:0-19349 GCA_036024795.1 Galaxias rostratus | reverse complement strand
GGGGTGGGAGGTGTCCCTGGCAATGCTGCGCGCCTTCCGCAGACAGCGCTTGTGCTGAACAGTCTCAATTGCTGGGAGTGGAGTGCAGGTGATGCGTTCGGCCGTCTTCACTACCCTTTGTAGTGTTTTCCGGTCCGAGGCAGAATGTCAAGTAATCAAACATCTGAAGTGTATGGCAACATGTGAAATACTAATTGTGTTTCGGTTTGTGCATTTTTACATCTGACAACACCTTTTGAATGCTATTGGTTTCAATTTAGTATTTGAGTATAGGTCAGTCGAAAACTTGATTATCTGCAGCTTAACCTTTTTTTAAATTATTCTTAACGCAACAAATGATCCACCATGTTGTTTGTTGATGATGAATCTTTCATTGTCTCAACTCAATGTCTATTGATTAGAGTAAGAGTCGATATCTACACCTGCAACTAATATAATTCTCACTTGCTTTTCAGGAGCTACGAGATGACATGCCATCCATTTTAGCAGATGTTTTCAGCATACTAGGTTGGTATTTGTTTTGTAAATGTTTGAAAAATGTATGCACCTCTTGGTCAATAGTCAATTTACCATTTAACCCTTTTATTTCTACTGATCATTCCACTGATGTTATACTTCGGTACAGTTTACTAATTTTTTAGCAAATGTTTTATTAAGTAAACTGCCTAACAACAGGAAACAGGTTTAGTTTCTGTTGTAATTAATTCTTAATATGATAAGGGACATTTACCTGGAGGTTGTTTTTGGTTTCTGACAAGTTTAATATATAGTAGTTCCTTTAAATATTCTTGAAAGTTCCTATAGGCATTTGATTTATGGAAATTACTCCATATTATATTTTACACTGATCAGCCACAACATTGAAACCAGCAGCCTAATATTGCGTACGTCGCTCTCGTGCTGCCAAAACATCTTTGCCCCGTTGAGGCCTGGAGTCCACAAGACCTCTGAAGGTGTCCTGTGGTATCTGGCACTGAGACGCTAGCAGACGATACAGTAAATCCTGAACGTTACGAGGCCCTCAAAGGATTGGACTCGTTGTTCCTGCACATCCCGCAGATGCTCGCTCAGATTGAGATCTGGGGAATTTGGTGGCCAAGTCAACACCTTGAACTCTTTGTCATGTTCCTCAAACCATTCCTTTACAATTTATGCAGTGTGGCAGGGCACATTATACAGCTGAAAAAAGCCACTGCTATCAGAGAATACCGTTGCCTACAACAATGATTAGGTATTTGGTAAATTTCAAAGTGACAACCACATGAGTCCAGGACCCATGGTCTCACAGCAGAACAGTGCCCAGTACCTCACACTGCCTCTGTCTGCATGACTTCTTCCCATAGTGCATCCTGCCATCTTTTCCCCAGGTAAACGACACACACGCCCCAGGCTATCCACATGATCTAACAAAAAACGTTGATCTGATCGGCCTGTGGCTACGCATGGCATGTTTCGAACCCTTAGCCAGCATTTGTTTTTTCAGCAATTGGCACTATAGTTGTTCTTCTGTGGGACAAGACAGGCTAGACATGGCCCCCCACGCACATCAACAAGCCTTGGGTGCCCATGACCCTGTCGGTAAATACTAATTGCTGGATACTGGGGACACCACACAAGACATGCGGTTTTGAATGTGCTCTGACCCATTCGTCCAGCCATCAGAATTTGGCCCTTGTCAAAGTTGCTCAAATCCTTATGATTGCCCATTTTTCCTGCTTCCAACACATCAGCTTCAGGATCTGACTGTTCACTTACTGCCTAATATATCCCACCCCTTGACAGGTGTCATTGTAACGAGAAGATGCATTTCATTCACTTCCCCTGTCAATGGTTTTAACGTGTGGCTGATCAGAGAATGTTTTTACTCCAACCAAGTGTAAGAAGTGTATCCAAAGTTGACAATATTAGAAGACTCATCTAATTATGGCAATGATTCCAACACTAATTTTCAAACAGAAGTTGGTCAGTATTTGTAAGTTGGCAGTAAAATGCTTACTGTCTCTGCATCAGGAATTGTATTGTTAACTAAAGTTTATATAAAATTGTGAATTGCAAGCAATTTTTATATAGAAATGTTATTTATTGTTATTAATATAATCATTCATACAAACATTGACTTGTCGTCGATTTGGATAAATTAGACATCCTCTTCAAACATTTTAATGTTGATTTGTTGTTCTGAAGTCCTTATCAATATTACATTTGGTTTTTAGTTGTTAATTTTATTTTAAAATGTTTGTTTTCTTTTCAATAGATATAGAGACTGGAGCCTTAGAGGAAAAAAATAAGCGTGACCATTTCACACAATTGGTTGGATCGTGTTTGGTAAGAATGATTTTTTTTTAATGTTTTTTCAATGAACAAGCATAGCAATGTCACTGGATGGCAGTGTTGCTCACACTAATTTATGACATTGGTATGTTAGGCATTTGTTCTTTTAGTTGCTTACAAGATAGATTGTTGACTAAATCCTGGCCATTTTGAGTTTCAACTTAAATGTATTTAGCTTTAGTTGCTTGTAGATAGAGATTGGGACTTATTTTTAACCACACTGTACTTAATCAAGCTCTTTGTTGTCATCTCCTGTCTTTAGTTCTTCGTTCCAGATTCCATTTTGAAAGAGAGGCTGGACCCAGAGACCCTAGAATCCTTGGGACTTATAAAGCAGGCCCATCAGTTCAATCAAAAAATTGTCAAAATCAAGACCAAGCTATTGTAAGTGTTTATTTTATTTTCCACTAGGGTGCAGGTAAATGACCATATTATCATTTCTGACATTTCAATTTAAGGCACTGAAATTAATACTAGCACATGGATACAGTTGTGGAGAAGCCGTTTATACTTGGTTCAAAGCTAGTCCCACCCCTGTCTCATGTCAAAGGTTAGAATGTCAAAATAATTCATCGAGCTGAGGGACAAAGAAAGGGTAGCGAAGGTCAAAAGCGATGTGCTGTCACTTGCCCTCCAGGATGAGTACAGGCTCTGTCAATTACGGTTTGCAACATTACTGGGCTTCTTAGCTATATGTTGTAGAGAACGGTCTAACTGTTTTCAGCCTATGGTTGCGGGTCCATGCCATCATTGTAAAGAGCTGAAAAGTGGCTCCAGGGTAGCAAGCTTTAGATTTTGAAAAACAAAACGCTAAGCCCCTCAAGCATTGCAGCTCCTAGCCCCATTATTTCAACTTCTATAATTTGTGATCAAAGCTATTGCTTTGGCATAGTTTTAATGCTCCCTATCACCATATTCCCATTCAAGCAAGACAAGTTTGCATATAAAACTAATTTATGTTTGATCTACATTTGAGATATAAAGAACTTTTCATTGTTCACTATGGTGAGCACTATTTCTACATGGCCTCTTATCTATATGTGTAATCTGATAATAAGGACTATTAATGCAAAGTAATGAGCATTAAGTTTAAAGTTACCATTCCAGACAATTTTATATTTTTTAAGTGATTTGAAAATCTTAAAATTCAGTCTTGTGCTATAAGCTTTAACTCAAGTCTAGTTGTAATTAATGAATTTAAAGGCATTTGATTATCTTTTGTAATGGAAGTAAGTGTCTTTTTTTCTTCTTCTTCTTCTAGTTACAAGCAGCAGAAGTTTAACTTGCTGAGGGAGGAAAATGAAGGCTATGCCAAGCTAATCACTGAGCTGGGCCAAGACCTATCGGGCAACATCACTAGCCACCTTGTGCTGGAGAGCATTAAGTCACTTATAGGTAGGGGAACGGCTGCTCGCTTGGCTTCTCATCACTTAACCTGGCAGCAATTGGCCTTTGTTCTTTGTTTAATGTTTTGGGGGGGGTAATTAAATCAGACCAGATTGAGAAATAGTGTTATCGCCTGTTTTAATTGGTTTGCCAATAAATCCTACAGGATGCTTCAACTTGGACCCCAATCGTGTACTTGACATCATCCTAGAAGTGTACGAATGTCGATCAGATCAAGATGAGTTCTTCCTGCCCCTCATAAAGTCGTACATGTGTGAGCCACTCACCCTATGTCACATCCTGGGCTTCAAGTTCAAGTTCTATCAGGTAAGAGCAGTGCGACAGATCATGTTAGGAATCAAAACTCGCAAAAAATATATACAATACATACGCACACACACACTGTTTTCTCCTTGCTTTGTTTAATTTGTGGTTTGGGGAGCGGACTGAATTGTTTTCCTCATATTTTTTTCAATCTTGGGTTGTTAACATGATGGTAATTTGATTGGGGAGATTGAACTTTTCAGTGCAAATTAGGTCTAATTTAAATATTTTCATTATTAAAGTAATATGTTTTACCAGCTAGTATTTCTGGTGCGGACTAGTGAGGGGAGCAATGTTTTGTAAACTAATTGCGCACATCAGGTATGCACTCAAGAAATGTTTTGGGTCATTATTTTACTGTGGGATGAACCCCTGACCACCTAGGTGTAGATCTGAGAGTACTGAAAGGCACTGCAAAATGCTGTGATTGCCCTTTTGGTTCAGTAGGCCACTATGTGCAAGTCACTGACTCTGGATCCAACAAAAGAGCCCCTGACCATCACGCTTCCTCCTCCATCCATTTGCCTGCTCAATGACGTACAAAAATCGTTACGAACCAAAGCTTTCATAGGCCTACACTTTTAAGGGCCATATGGCTCTGTCGTTCTTTTTTATTCATTTTTTATGATGATAATGTACTGCTTCTTATTGTGTAATATTATCCAAATAATGCTTCAGAAGTTGTAATAACAGCCTGTTGTTTACAATACCCCTGTCTGTATAGAAGTGGCGTTTGAAACAGAATTTGGGACACCTGTAGGAATTTGCATCAGTGTTCAGAGCTTAATTTACTTCCATTTCTGCAGAACAGCTGTATGTTCTTATGGCCTTTTTGCATAACAAAAAATTACATTATTCTTGTTTTTTTGCTAACCAAAACTTTTTTATTTTATTTTTTACCTTGAGCACTTGACCACTTTTCAGGTCTTTCACTGGATTAGAATGGCCTACATTTCAGTTAAAATATGTAGGTGTTCAAAACGTTTGACTGGTTGTGCTGGTTGTGTACATAAACTAAACAAAATGTAATTCAATATTAATAATAATAATAATAATAATAATAATAATACATTATATTTATAAAGCGCTTTTCAAAACACTCAGACACTGAATTAAGATTATTATTTTCAATATTTATCATATCCTGACATTTTAAAACTAAATACATATTTAAATATTATAGTTGATTTAATACTTACTGAAATACAAGCATTTAAATATGGCTGACGCTGACTTTAAGGCTTCAATCATTGTTATGGATATTGATTTCCAGATCAGAAATGGCAGGTTGCGTTTTTATTAATGTAATTTTTTCCAGAATATTTAATATAAAAGAAGGCCGAATGCAACATTGTAAATTGTACACCAGCGTTAATTAATAGCTATTATTTAACAAGAACATTTAATTATAGTATTGTGCCTCTGATCTAAATCATTACCAGCATTGAAACTGGGAGTTTGACCACGACAGGCTTACAACTTGGCTAGGGAAGATGTCGGCATAAGGCTAGGATACAGTCATTCTAATATTTATTAATTTGTGTAAGGCCTATTAGCAAGTATTGTTTTTATTTGGTTATATAATAAGCCTATGTTTAATTTGGTTATTGCAAGGGCTGCCAACCCTTTTCGAAATCATCTGCATGATCATGATGAATACAGTATTGTGTTGTTGCTGGAGGTCGTTACCTTGGTCTTTGCACATTACTATTTACATCCATTTTCTCAGTTTCATTACTTATCAATCTTACACCAGCCAATTTAAGCTTAACATGGGAGTACAGCTTTCTTAAATGTTTTTATCATATCTCCTCTTTACTTTGTCTGCATTCATCCATCCAGTGCACCTTAAATGCTTCAGACAATTGGCAGAAATAATAATTATACATATTTATAAAGCGCTTTTCCAAACACTCAAAGACACTGTACAAAGTTTAAAGTTTAAATAATATAGCAAACAAGCCGCCAGCCCATTGCAGGGCTAACCTAGAGGTACACACATTCACACCTACGAACAATTTAGAATCACCAATCAACCTGCATGTTTTTGGACAGTGGGAGGAAACCGGAGTACGCGGAGCAAACCCACGCTAACACGGGATGAACATGTGAACTCCACACAGAAAGGACCTTGGTTAGGAGGGGATCAAACCCAAGACCTTCTTGTTGCGAGGCAGCACTGCTAACCACTTAGTCACTATGCTGCCCAAGCAAACAAAAATTAAACATTAAAAGCAGTTCTGAAAAGGTGGGTTTTGAGCAGGTTTTTGAAGGTGTGGAGGTCAGAGCAGTCATGAATGGGTTGTGGGAGTGAGTTTCAGAGGGTGGAGCAACAGAAAAGGCTCTGACACCGCAGGTATGAAGCGTGGTCCTACGGTGGAGGGGTTGGCAGCAGAGGAATGGAGGGAGCGGGATGGGCTGTGGCGGTGGAGCAAGTCAGGTAGGAGGAGGTCAGGTTATGGAGGGCTTTGAATGTGATGAGAAGGACTTTTAATTGGATACGTTGCGGGATAGGGAGTGAGTGGGTTTTGAAAGACAGGGGTGATCTCGGGAGCAGGTGCCGATGAGTAGGCGGGCAGCAGAATTTAGGATGTATTGGAGTTTGTTGAGTTTTGGATGGGGTGCCGTAGAGGAGGCTATTGCATTAGTCTAGTTTGGATGTGATGAATGGGTGTGTGAGGGTTTCAGCAGCAGAGAAGAGCAGAGATGGGTGGAGTTGTGCAATGTTTTTTAGGTGAATAAAGGCAGTCCGGGTTATTTGGTTTATGTGATGTTCAAAGGACAGGGTAGAGTTGAAGTGAATGCCAAGGTTGCAGATGAGTGGAGTTGGAGAGAGTGTTGTGGTGTCTATGGTCAGGTGGAAATCTTGGGATGATGATAATGTCTGATCTGTCACAGTTAAGTTTGAGAAAATTGTTGCGTCCAGGTTTTAATTTCAATGAGGCAGTGGTTAAGGGTGGGGATAGTTGCGGAGTTGATGGATTTGGTGGCTGTAAAGTTGAAGATCATCGGCGTTGCAGTGGAAGTGGAGGCCGGCGGATGATGTTTCCAATGGGGTAAAGGATATACAGGAGGGGTCCAAGCACCGAACCTTGGGGGACACCTTGTGATCGTGGGGCAATGGAGGAGGAGCAGTTGTTTATTTGTATGAATTGTTGACAGTTTTTGAAGTATGACTTGAGCCAGGGGAGAGTGGAGTTAGTGATGTGGAGTGAATTCTGGAGGCGGGAAATGAGGATGGAGTGGTTGATGGTGTTGAAGGCTGCTGTAAGGTCCATAGAACCGGAGGTAAGGAAGGAGTTGATCATGGTTGTGATGAGAGGAGAGAGGATTGGGGCCTTTGAGTGCAGAGGGGATGTGGTTCAGGGAGCAAGTGGGGGTTTTGATGTCTGACAGGAGTTGGGAAAGATCTGCTGAAGGAATGGGAGAGTTGCTGCATGGAGCTGGGGGGAGGAGAATCAGGTGGGGGCTTGTTTTGGCTTGGAAGGGGGTAGAAGTTTAGACGATGTTGATGTTTGATTCGAAGAAAGTCGAAGGTATTGCATTTGTTGACGGTAAAAGATGAAGTGGTATTGTTGGTGGGCTTGAGGAGTTTGTTGATTGTAGAAAACAGTGCTTTGCGGTTGTTGTAGCCAGAGTGTATGAGGTTGGAGTAGAAGTTGACTGGGCTGCATTGAGTGCTTCTTTATAATGTTGGAGAACTGGAAAGGATCTTCTAGACTGCAGATGTAATACTGCTCGCACTTCACTCCATCCAATCTTTCTGTCGTGACCCCTGTGCCTATAAATAAATTCAGATGAAAATAATAATGGAACATATGGCAAGGCATAATGGTAAACCAGCGCTAATCTGTGTATTATACGCAAATATAAACACTTCTCTCTCAATACTGAAATAGCAAGTTCTTGTTTTGCAAAAGGAAACAGGAGTTTAAATAAATTATGACTTATTTCTAATTCTAGGCAAATTTATACAAACAATCAATGAAGAAGTGATCTTGGAAGGTTAGCCTGTATGAAACGTGGGTTTGGATCTCTAAAAGTTGTATAATGAAGTTAATTTATATAAACTAAGCACCAAATGCAATATATTAAGATACCGGAACATACATTGTGATGAGAAGTTTTCCGGCTTGAAAACAATAATTTTCTTCGAAAGAACATAACAAACATTCAATAAACATTGATTACAAAAATATTAAAATTTTCCTCATTGTCAATGTCCTAAATCGATTATTGTTCGGTTAATTTTAGCAAAAACCCCTTAGACGTGTTAGGTTAGATGTTTGAAGTTGATTCTTCTACAAGGTGTAATGCATGAATGCTCTGAAAATTACTTTTACCTGAAAAACTGTACCTGAAAATATTGCACATTTTTCTTGACTTACTCAGGAGCCAAATGAGGAGACACCCACATCACTGTACCATATCGCCGCTGCCCTTCTCCACCACAACCTGATCGAGCTGGAGGACATCTATGTACACGTAAGAAGGCCATTCCAACCTAATTGGCAAGGTTTACCAGCTCTGATTCGCCATCATTGTTCTCTCAAATACTGGATGTGACATTCGATTTTCCTCTTTAGAAGGACTTTACCAAATAGTAGTGAATCAAGCATTCTTATACAGGAGGTGACCTACTTGCCTTGTTGGGGTTTCATTAACTGAGACTTTCCTTTTCCACCCAGCTGATGCCTCTGGATGTGAATATCCTCGAGGAGCACAAGCGCGAGATAACAGAGGCAAAACAGATTGCCCGCAAACTCACCATGGTTGTGGTGCCATCTGAAAAGAGTGAGGATAAAGAACGGGAGAAGGAGAAAGAAGAGGAAAAGAACGAGAAGGTATGCTATGGTGTTTTTCTCCATGGATCTCTCACTTTTCTAAATAATGTTACTCAAACCAGCATTAGTCATTGTTTTCTTCCTGAAACATCAACAAGCCATATTGGTTTTGTTAATTATTTGATTTAATATTGTGCGCCATGAACAATGGAGCAGTTGCAGAATGGTAGTAGTAGCCTATGCCTCATTTCTGTTGAATGTAAAATGATTTGTTGCATTGATAGTGATGTAGTGTGCCAATAATTGCAGTTTTATTTAATGATAAGGTTACCTAACTTGATTTATTAGCTGATATGCTTGTCCTGATTTTCTTTGTGACAGCTCACGGCCAAAATTTATAGGACTGTGTAACTGAGCAGTACAATGATACTAGGTTGTGTACAGTTACGACTATTTTTCTCCGCATTAGTACAGGCAGTACATTTCACGTGTATACTGATCAGGGATGGGCATTTTAAGTTGTCTTTATTGACATAGTATATACTTTTATTTTCTAATAATCGATGAACCATACAAAAGAAAAATAGGCACAATAAGGCACTCCATAATTTAGCCACACGAGCTTTCGTCATTCGGCCTTCACTAAACAAATGTATTCGTATCTCTTTTTAAAAAAATGTTTTTATTAAATTTGTTGTTCTATTTATAGTTCTAGATAAGACAAAAAACTTGCCTTTAGTGTGCTTGCCCTCTGAAAGAAGTGAGAAATGCATTTTGTTTGTTTTTTCCTCCACTTTTTACACATTAAATGGCATCGCTATACCAGTTTAATAAGTCATGTTTTGTTAATTTTATGCAAAAATATGAAGTAGATGTAGCTATAGAAAAAACCCTCATTATTTCAAAATGTGGATATTCAAATACGTAGCCACCGCTGTCAGTATTGCCATGGCTTAATATTGCTTCCCAAACAAGGATAGCCTGGCAATACTACCAGAAACTCGCATAAGTGGTTTCATCAATGGTTACGGCCTGGCCTGATGCAAGTCTACGTTAGCAAAGTGCATCTTGGGAACATCAAATTTTGTCTTAATAAATTCAGTCACTGTTATAAGGTGTATCAGAGATATACATACTTAGATTTGACACTTCTACCTCTAGTTTTGAAATTAGGGCTGCACTTAATGATAATTGTTTTAAAAAACAAATATAAAAAATCAGATTCTGCAACATTTGTCTTTAAAAAGTGTTCTCAGTATAACATGGAATGTGCTATCAGTATATAAAGGAATGTGCTATCAGAATAAATGTATTCATAAGTCACTAATACACTTTGTCATGAGCTGGCTATGTCAATTTAAGAAAATTAAGTTTTTGTCGTCTGTCTTATCAGGTTTTTACTCGTGATCTCATCTGTTTTGGATTTTGGATGACACCTGACTAACGTCCATAGTAGAGCACAGCAATAGCTAACAATAATCTAGCAAGTTAATAGCACTACCCTATCCAGTTTGAGTGACCTATTATTAATTACATTTACTTGAATATTGCAGGACCAATGTATTTATCTAGCTGGTAAACATCTGTGGTAGAGAAGTGGAAGGCAGTTAAAGTGATTCTATAATGCTAACTAGCCCTGCCCGATTCAGCTTGTATGAAGTCAAATTTACTTTAATATGACATGACAAATGTATTCTAGACATCAAAGGGTACTGTCATGACATAGAAAATGTAACAATGGAAACAAGTTTATACAAACAAGGCACAACATAAGATAGACAAAAGATATTGAGGAATGCAACATCATATATGCGTGCATACTTGCTTATGCTTGTAAATGAATAAATATGTCTTGATTTCTATCCAATTTAATGGAGGAATTCATCAACAGATTATCTAAATTGTCTTTAGTTACAGCCCTAGGTTCTTGTTAGGCATGTTTCATTGTGTCTTCATTTTGTTTTGAGCAATTGTACCACCAGATGTTTCAAGTATAAATATGCTGTCTGTAAAGATTATTATAAAAACATGGTAAACATGAGCACTTACACATTTGCCTATTTGGGTCTGGTAAAGCTATATTCCAGGAAAACTTTGATTGTCATCTTGTGATACAATTTAATTGGAGCTTCCTCTGTACCTGTCTGATTATAGTGTAAACTAAACAATTTGGATTAAAAATACTTGCAGTATTTACATTGCCTCAACTCTTAATGCCAAATAATTGTTACTTTATCATAGTTAATTTACTTAACAGTCACTCAGCAGGCTGTGCTTCCCCTTTCCCCTGCAGCTTCCAGATAACCAGAAGCTAGGCCTGTTAGAAGCGTTGCTGAGGATCGGAGACTGGCACCATGCCCAAAGTATTATGGACCAGATGCCCCCGTTCTACGCCACCTCTCACAAGGCCATTGCCCTGGCACTCTGCCAGTTGTTGCACCTGACGGTGGATCCACTGTACCGCAGGTGCCCGCAGTCTCTTACAAACACTCACACTGAACCACAATGTGTCCTGTCAACGATAGTTGAAGAAAGAAGGCCCATTGGTCCATGTACATCACATCATGACACGCTGATGTTCAAAATGACATGCACACTGCTGAACCACCCACTTATCTAACGCCAGTGGGTCTGATTTGTCACAAACAAACTGCACAGGTCACTAGCAGATAGTAGTGATTTATTTCCATACAAACACACCATTGAATTACAAGCTGTATTAATGTGTGTCTCCCCCCAGAGCTGGGATCCCCAAAGGAGCCAAGGGTTGTGTGCTAAGGCCCCTGAGGAACAAGCGGGCCCCGCGGCCAGCTGAGACCTTCGAGGACATGCGCAGAGACACCTTCAGTATGCTGTGCTACTTAGGGCCCCACCTCTCACATGATGCAATTCTCTTTGCTAAGATTGTGCGTCTTGGTAAAGGCTTCATGAAAGAGGTACTAGCATGTCAACAGTCTACATTACTTAATGCTTTATTAAACACAACACTTTATGACCTATGGTTTCTCCCTTGTTTGCCTTTAAAGTTGTGCTGTCAAATGTCCTAAATAATAGAAGGGCATTTCCTATTGAGGCCTGGAAGACATTTGATGACAATTGTTGCTAAAATCCGTATCTGAAACATTTCTAAAGAAGCCAAAGTCACCAGTGGAGAATGGCTTTGGATAGAAGTGCCTTCTTAACGGCTAATGTTATGTGTACTTGACTTGTGACATTATTACGTTTTCTCTTCCTTCTTGCAGTACCAAAATGATAGCAAGCATGATGTCAAAGACAAAATGGTAAGTTTTCAAAGTTGTGCTGGCTAACAATGTCACTGAAATCTAGTTTTATAGAGCTCGGTAAATGCTTAATATGTACCAATACACAGCCATGACCACAATCCAGGGTTTCTGGCCTTACGAGCCAATAGCTGGTAAATTGTCACCAGCAAGAACAAAACACAGTCACTCACCTGTTTTAGTAATATAGATGATTAAGATGACAATTAGTTGTTTCACTGTCCTTTTTTGTTTGAAAATAATGCTGGTAAAAACACTAATTGGTCTAAATGCACTGTATAGACTTAGGGCAATAGTATTACTGGATGTTATGAGTTTGCTTTGCAACGCCAAAGTAAAATGAAAGGAGTGACAAAAATGGCATACAAGAGAAAAAAAAAAGAGATTCAGTGTGGTGATATTATTTTATGTTTATAAGCTACTCTTCTGTTGCAGGACACTTTGCTCAGTTGTTTCCTGAGCATTGCTGACCAGGTTCTGCTTCCCTCCCTCTCGCTGATGGAATGCAATGCATGCATGTCAGAGGAGCTCTGGGGCCTCTTTAAACTCTTCCCCTACCAGCATCGGTAGATTATATTTTCAATTAATGTGCCATTTTGGAGCCCCTTCCAATGCTTATTTTCTGTGTCTTTGAGACATTAACCACATTTCGCAGGGGTTTATTCTTTGTGTGCGTGTGTGTGCGTGTGTGCGTGCGTGCGTGCGTGTGTTTGCGTGTTAATTTCTCCTTAGTTACCGGTTATACGGGCAATGGAAGAACGAAACGTACACCACCCACCCGCTGCTGGTTAAGGTCAAAGCGCAAACAGTGGACCGAGCCAAATACATCATGAAGTAAGTCACGTGGCTACACCCACCGCAGTTCCAATCACAGCACCATTACTAACCTAGTATTATTTTTAAATCTCATTTTGTACACCCACATACCCTTCTATTTATGTTCCGCCACCACCTAGTTAGACCTATTGTCATGTAACCAACTTTATTTACTGAAACCCCTGTGAAATTCCGGTTTTGATTGTGATTTTGAGGTTTGCACGTATTCCGTTAGGTGAAAAGTTTGCTTGGCTAAATTTAATTTTGTTGGTAAAAACAGGGTTCTAGAACACTTCTGCAATATTTTAGTCTGGTAGTTACTCTTACTCTTAAAAATATTATTTTCTCATCAAAGTGGGCGGATGATGATGTCAACTTCTTAAATGGGCACTTAAAAAGACAGTATTTAGGAATGGACCTGGGTTGAGAGCATTGGGGTTTAAAGGGGGCACGTTTCATCCCATATGTTTTGTTAATTTGAGCCAGCAATTTCTCCAAAATGCTTAATAATGAGCAATTATGTCTCAGAGCCCCCGCTCTCAGGATAGGCAGATATTAATAATTCTATAAATAAATAAAAAGGTTGTTTATTAAATTGAGCAAGAGCCCAATACCTACCCCCAGGACTGTTTGTTCTATAAAATAAATCTGTAGAACAAGACATTGCTGCATGTCTGACGCGTTCAATTCTTAGACTGGGCAATGCATTATTGGCACATCTTCAAATTACAGAAATATTCTTAATATATGTAATTTGTATTGCCATAACAGGCTATTTTAGCATTTAGCCCAACTCCAGCTGCTGCAGCAGATGGGTGCAGTAAATAGCTCTAAGCATTAAGCATGACCACATTCCTGGACCTGATTACTTGTGTTTAACTAGGTCTATTTTGTGCCATGATTTTTTCCTACCTTTTATTCAGTTTTAACAAAGTATTGTGTCCTGGTTTTTGAGCTCTTATATGGTGTGCAGAGAAGATTTCTAGGTTCAGAAATGGTTGCTGGTGGTCAGTGATTCAGTTTAGCAACAAACATTTGCAGGACTAAATTCAATCGCCACTTTTAGAATTTCTCCCTTGGTAAGGTTCACACCATCCATGTAGAGATACCTACACACAATTGATTCATGATATACCAAATGCCTATATGGTTATTGTGGAGAATTCTTTACCACTGGTCCTGGGCAATAATGGGAAACCTGTATTGCATTAACCGTTGTTTCTGCTTCTTATTCATGAAATTTATATTTTATTCTTCTTCAAAGAAACCATTTCAAGAATATTTGGCATGCTGTGGGCATTTACACTTCGGGTTTGTCTACTCTATTCGTGCTGCGGATACTAAAAAATCTGAGCATGATATTACCTCCTTTGTTGTCTTCATCCTCTCCAAAAAAAGCAGTTGACACTTTTTACTTCCAAATTTCTTTTGATTTGTATGTTTGTCGGATTTACAAAGTAATTCAACTAAAAACCTGAACCATTCTATGGTATGCTTCTGTTCTTCTTCTAAAAACAAAAGGAGAGACTTCTGGAAAAAAAGCAGACATTTTGGGGGTTTGTTGGTTCTGCTTAATTATTATTGTTAGTATTATTATTATGAATACATTATTTTAATTACATTTTATCTGCACAAACTTGGGAGTTGCAGCAAGCTTTTTGGACTAGGTCAAGTAGACACAGGACTGAATTGCTGGCACAACGGTGTGAACATGGCAGTGTAGACTAACTCTAACTAGAGGAACATGGAATGTTTCTTCATCCAAAATAAATGTATTATAACAATAATATGTTGTGCATCCAATTATTGTGAAGTATGGTGCTCACAATAATCCACAAAATATGCAATATCTGCTGAATATTTACGGTATCTTAGCTATTGTCATCTCTTTTCTTTCTGTGTGTGTACAAAACATCCATTCCTCTAATGTAATTTCTTTTGAATGTGTTCCCAGGCGATTGACTAAAGAGAATGTGAAACCCTCTGGGAGACAAATTGGCAAGCTGAGCCATAGCAACCCCACCATCCTTTTTGATTATGTAAGTGTGTGCTGTTTCATCACAACTCATTCTCATCTCATCTATTGCGGAAAGAGGGCCACTGTAGTGACACAAATATTAGCCTCGTTTTGAGGGATATCCTGTGACCTGGCTCAAAATGGTAGGGCCAGTCGTCATGTACAACTTGCCCGGGAATTAAGGTCTTTCCCATACTGCAGGGCACTTGTTTTGGTGAGACCATACAGGTCAGTGTTTCTTATTCCAATGCTGATGAAGGTAAATGTACATATTACAAAAGTTTAGTCCTCATTAGATTGGCTTCTTTCTAAACTGTCACAGCTCTAGACTAGAATTACCCCAGCCCCCATCACTTCATCTGAATTAACTATCCTCTTTGGAAAAGATTACCACCAAGATAAACAGGGGGAGTGGGGGGAGGTTTATTGTGATGCCTTTCTAGAAGGACACTAATAGGTTGAGAAAGGGCCCCAGCTTATGCTGACTGTGAGAGTAGGCCAAGAAGACTTAGTCATAGGGGAGACTAGAAGGTGGGGCTCCAGTTTGCCTAGAGGGGCCCCTCTCTCTTAACCAACCTCTTCCCTCCTCTTTCTCTCTTGTGTGGATGAATACATCCCTTGGGCGAATGACGTGCCTGTTGTCATAATGCGAAGTCTGATGTAATTGTACACATGCTGCATTGAATTCATAGAAGGGCAACAAACGAGTCTGAACATCAAGAAAGATTTTTGCATGACATCCATTGCAATAGCATATATTAAAGTTACTTTGCTCTAAAAAGAAATGCAACATGTAAAGCATACTCGAGTGTAAGCGGTCACTTTGAGGTAGAAGAGGGAGCATGGTGAGGGAATGCACAGGTTTTCCAACCGTATGGACCCACCAAAATGTTGAAATAACCAAGTGTTAACCCTGCACTGCAAACATGAATGATCACTATGATATTTTCAAAAAGCAATATTGGTATTGCACAAGTACAATTTCAAAGACATGTTGAACATGTTTTCACCATGATAATTTAAACCTGTGAAGGACGAACAACCTGCCATTGTTGAAATCAGGCTGTAGAGCACAAGCTCACTTAATGTATGCAACTTTGTATACGCAGAGATGACACTACAAAGCTGATTGCTTCTAGCTTAAATCTAAGTCAGAATCTTATTCTACAACACTTGCAAAGTGCTTTCCATCAGAAAGATGTTTAGATATCCTTTCTAGTGGTAGACAGGGAAGATGCTATCAATAGCCTAATTTATTACTGATAGGTTTAAAGTTTTGCTGATGTTTAAATTTTTCTCTAGCTTCCATAATCCTTCTAATGGCTCCTTCAGTACCCACAGAGAAGAAGAAGATTTTATTGTATACACACCTCACCTACAATGGGTTGCTAATTAAGTCATTGTTATGTCTTGACAGATCCTGTCTCAGATTCAGTGGTACGACAATCTCATTGGTCCAGTAGTGGACTCCCTTAAATTCCTCACCTCCCTCAACTACGACATCATGGCTTGTATCCTACATTGACTCCTTTTCTCAGCTGTAGGCCAGACCATTTTAATTGTTTTAATGTAATATTAGCCTCTAGCGGTCCGTCGTTGGTCCCCTTAACTATTTACTTCAGATTGCATCATTGAGGCGCTGGCCAATCCAGAAAAAGAGAAGATGAAGCACGATGACACTACTCTCTCATCCTGGCTTCAGAGTGAGTGGCCCTGCATACTTAAAGTAAACCAATAATTTTGTTAATTCAGTGGCATGCTGCAGACTTCTGACTATAACGGTGTCTTCTCAGGCCTGGCTAGTTTGTGTGGAGCTGTGTTCAGGAAATATCCCATTGAGTTGGGTGGCCTTCTTCAGTATGTGACCAATCAGCTCAAAGCAGGAAAGAGGTAATATCTCAAAAACACATTTACTCTAGTCATTCAGACAAACCAATCGGAAACCACAGTAAATTACAACAAGCTTCTTAGGCTTCTCGCTCAAATAGACGACGCACCCCTCCAAAAGAAGGGACTGTGTGTGGGAATTTTTCTAGGTGACACACTGTCTCTAGGACCTATGAGTAGGGCTGGTGTAATTACAGCATTACCCAAATTCGATTTCAAAATCAGCAGTGGTTAAGACGTGACGCTGGTGATAATAATTTTTAAACCATTAAATGACACGATGCTCAGAAGTAGAGGCAGATAGGATTCAAACTGTTCAACTGCTGTTTTCATGTAAATAGAACACAGGTACACTTCTCTGCTTTAACAACCGACCGCATTGAGAGCTTTCACTAACATAACATGGGTTTTCGAGGAGTTCCCTCAGTGTGTTTGTGCAAGATTAACAAAGGAGAAAATAAAGATTTAGAAACGGTTAAACGGTTTTGTGAAGGATTCATCAAAGAACCAGGTCACTTTTTATCAAAGTGAGCTGTTCCTTAAACAGCTCCTGCAGTAGAAACGACTGCAATTCATAACATAAACATGTTCCTGGACACCAATCGCCATTAACTTAATTAACAAATTAAGGAGCATTCCTGGATTTATAATAATTTTTGCCTACATTATTTTTGATGACATAATTTGTGTTTGCCTTTAAAAAAGCTAAATCTGTGCGAACATAAGTAATATTTTTATATTAATATAAATAATTATGAAAAGGGTAGCGAGGTACATTTTAGTTTACAATATAAAAAAATAACTTTAAAATAAGAGTAAAATGTTTTGTGTGCTTGATACAACTCAGATAAGAAAAGAAAATATCAAATGTCTGAGTCTTATACTCTAAATCTAAGGGAAATTATAACTAATGCAACATTAGTATGTACATCTCTGCTTCAGTTACATTCCCGTAATGTAGCACATTTTCCTTCCATATACAGGTTTTGAAATAACATCACTGGATGTCTGTCTAGTTCTTGTTCAATTGGTACTTAAATCAAATAATGTAAACATATATTACATTGACATTATCATGTTGGTACATATTTACAGAAAGTGCTAATGTTAAAAAATTATGAGCCTCAATTTCAACTGCCTCTTACAACAGATGTTTTACCTATTCCATTATACCCAGAGTGGTGTGGGGTTTTCTCCTAACTATTCTGTGTGTTTTTCTTCAGTTTTGACCTTCTGATTCTGAAGGAAGTTGTTCAAAAGATGGCGGGCATCGAAATTACAGACGAAATGACACTAGAGCAACTGGAGGCAATGACAGGAGGGGAGCAGCTTAAAGCTGAGGTACAGGCAAATTCAACTATCAAATCCAAGCTGGCTAACAGGTCCATTTCACTGACCACTGTACTTATGTCCCCAGGGTGGCTACTTTGGCCAGATACGTAACACCAAGAAGTCTTCACAGCGTCTAAAAGATGCACTGCTTGACCACGAACTAGCCTTGCCGCTGTGTCTTCTAATGGCACAGCAACGCAATGGTGTGGTCTTCCTGGAAGGCGGCGAGAAGCATCTGAAACTAGTTGGCAAGCTCTATGATCAGGTATGCATTGCTAACTTCACTTGTAGTATAGTCATTACAGTACCTTCATTCAGTACATGTGTTTGGGTAAGAGGTAGTGTTGTGAGATATATTGTGGTGATAACATTAAAACCTGTATGCCGTGCAAATGTTTTTGGTTTGACAAATTTCACATATTTAATTGGTTAGAATTTTTCACAAAACGCGGATCTAAAGTAAATGGACCTTGAGTGAACAAATAACATGCAAGTGGGATAGTTGCTAAGCTGATTCTTATTAAAAATATAGCCAAATCCCAATCCCCCGTTTTGTTATTTCCCTCTTACTCTAATAGATTAGGCCAAAGAAACATAGGTCTTCGGCTGGCCTGTTTCCGCCATTTTGAAATAATCTGCGCTGTGCCGATGCCTCATCTCAATTTGCCGATTAACAAATAATTAAATAAAGATTAAATAAAAAGGACAATGATGTAGCACTTCACTTCACCATTCAACAATAAAGATACTTAGAACTTGAACATACAGATGTCAGTGGTAGATGTTGTTAAACAGTCGAGTCAGTTATTTGAGACTAAGATAACTTGCATGTAACTTGAGTTTTTAATAAGAAAGAGAGCAGAGACTCTGTCCTGCGAATCCACACTTCCAGCTCACAGACACCAAAATAAAACATTGTACTTGGTTTCAAGGGCGTATCTAGGCACGGGTACGGGGGTCAATGCTCCACCAAATGCTCCGACTGCCCCATCAACCTGATCAAGCTTCATCAGCAATATAGAAAAAATAGGCCTAACTGACGCTTTGTTTTGTCCTCGTGTCTAGAAAGGCGCCTATAAATTGCATGCATTATTATTATTATTATTATTATTAATATAATTATTATTATTAATAATAATAATAATAATAATGATGATAATAATAAACAGACATAAAATGTAGCTGCCACAT
>JAVQJS010143746.1:0-13810 GCA_036024795.1 Galaxias rostratus | reverse complement strand
TGGCCTGGGAACGCCTTGGAATCCCCCAGTCAGAGCTGGTTAATGTGGCCCGGGAAAGGGACGTTTGGGAAGCCCTGCTGAAACTGCTGCCTCCGCGACCCGACCTCGGATAAGCGGATGAAGATGATGATGATGATGAATACCAGTGGGTTGATTATCCTCAACCTAGACCTAGTTAAAGGGTTCAACTGTGCATCAATATGAGCAAAAAATGCAGGACCTAAATGCAGTCTGACCCCTGGTGGCACTGATGTGACCCAAAAAAATGTTTTACACAAAGCGTAGTGACAGTACTATCTCTTTCCTGTGTAAGACAGGGCTTTATTAGGTACTAAGAAATGTATCCTACACTTTAAAGGAATTTACAAGAGGTTGCAGCTGCAAAGCATATTCTGTCATCACACAGGTTTCACGACCGATCCTCATGAGATCGAATGTTTTGCAATGCTTTTGTTCCCGGCGATGTTGTAAATTGTATAATGTGTTATGATATGTTATTTTGGGAACATCTTGACTGCCAGTATCTCTATAATTAAAATGTATAAGGTTAATTACCATACATTTTGAGCTCAAATAGTAAAATTCAAATAGTAAATATTACTTGTTTTATTGTAATTCAGCTCGGATATACTTGGTCGGGGTGTGTACATGCAGCTGTCACACAGGTCTGTCTTGCTGCAATGCTTCCGGACCAACTGAAACTTTCAATACCGAACGTCAGCTACGTATTCGAACGTGACGTAGTTACATTTACAGCTGGGTGGAACTCTACTAAGCCAAAAAAAATTGCTTTGCAAGCTTGATTTTTTAGCAACAGACTTTAATGGATGGAATATTAGCAGTCTAGCTGTACTTTTGACGTATTCAAGTTATTTTAAGTTTTTAACTAGTTACAATGGACTTCAACGTCAAACGATTAGCAGCTGATGCTGGAACTTTTCTAAGTCGTGCTGTGCAAGTAAGTTACATTTTTTAAATGTATGTAATAATGTTAGTTGGCTAGCTGGCATTCTACACTAGAAGCTAGTTGACTTCGCCGATTTTAGCTACCGCCCGGGCAGCTAATTTCAGCTTTCGATCTACTTCTTGTCTAGATTCTACAATTTGGCTATCGAGCGTTAATACTAGGCAACTTACTAACGTTAGCTAGCTAGCTAGCTAGCTAGCTGAATAGTGTGTAGCCAATTAACGTAAGCCATTGTCACTTTACAGTAAAATTGACTAATTGACGTAATTTAACTTGGTGCTCCCTCATCTTGCAAACGTTACTACATTTAGTATAACGTAAACGTAACCCTGTGCCGAGTTGAAACTTCTGCAAAACTTAAACAAGGCAGAAAAGTTTGAACGTACTGTTGTGACTGTGTAGTTTTAATAAGTCCAAGTGAAGTCAATCTGCTTGTCACAAATGTGATAAAAGATGTGGTCGTTTTGCTCTCATACAGTTTACAGAGGAAAAGCTGGGACAGGCCGAAAAGACGGAGTTGGACGCACACTTGGAGAACCTTTTGATCAGAGCTGAAGGAACTAAACAATGGACTGAGAAAATTCTAAAGCAGACCGAAGTGTTGCTGCAACCAAACCCAAGTAAGATTAGATTACTCTTTGTACCTCCTCACTGACCCTCATGTCGACAGGAGTCGGTTATCTATCTTACACATCTGTGGATGGGCACAACAAGGCCAACGTCAACATATTTCCAGTGTGCATTCCAATGAGTGAATGACTATCTGTCTGGCTTGAATCTGGGTGAACGATAGGTGACTCAAACATCAACATAAGAAAAACGTCCTCTTGACCGAATGACCTATTTCATTAACTCAACTGGTTGTAAAGCTTTATTGCTAAGACTTTGACCTGGTCTAGGAAACAAACACATTCTCCCCCTTGTATTCAAGTTAAGCGTGTCCATAGTCGTGAAGCCAAGCAGGATCCTTAGCGCCGCTTATTAACACATTCATATTAATTCAACCAACATTGCATCTGAAGTCCATAAAATAAAACATACAATGTTTTCGTAATGATAATCAAGTATGAAATGGCAATAACATGTTGAATTACCCCACCATCCTGGCATTGATGCTAGCTAAGGCATCGCCAGCTAAGTCTAACTTTTCCTGTGCATCTGTCTGCTTTTGGCACTAAACCCATGTCTGCAAAATTGGAAATGCCGGACAAAATGTGAGTAATTTATCTGGCTGAGAGGAAGGGTTCAGAACAAGCTCAGCCACTTGCAACTTGACACTGGCTACAGCATCTATAATATGTTTTCAGATGTTTACCTTAACAGAACAGTTAGGTGCTAGACTAGTGAGCCTGTATGCTCAGCTGTTATCCCTCCTCTGGGCTCACAGAGTGGTGCCAAATTGCTCAGGTTTCTGCATAACTGTCACAGCATGGGGCACTGCCCACACACCTTAATACTTAATCGTTTCTATGCACATTATATGTGCACCACTCTAAATGTATGTATTCCACAATCTTATTTGTGATCCATTTTACTAGTGTATGAGCTTGTCTTAATGCAGTGAAAATACTTTGAGGCTGTTTCACCAGGTTCATGCTGGTATCATTCTTGTAGGCTTTTACAGAGACTCTATAAAGCATAGTTTAACATGTCTCAAGCTAAAACAAGCTATTTTAATATCCCTAAGACCACAAGTCTAAACTAGTGTAGAGGCCTAGTGCCGAATATGCTGTACTCTGCCCGGCCATCATTCATAGAAGAAGGCTGTCTTGTGATTTGTCCCTAATTAAGTTTTCCTCTTACAATCTGCAGATGTCCGGATAGAGGAGTTTCTGTACGAGAAACTAGAGAAAAAGGTCCCGACCCGAATGAACAATCACGAGTTGCTGGGCCATTCTATGATTGACTCCGGGAATGATTTTGGACCTGGAACGGCTTATGGTGAGTACATTTGTTAAGTCATGTTTATATTGTGATCCCGTCAGGCATGTCACCTAAAGGAGAGTACTCATATCATGTTAAAAGAGCAACATTAAAGAAAGCCAATTTAGGATAATGCGTTTTTAGATTTAGATATCCAGCACTCAGTTTGATGCTGACATGTTGGTTTGTTATTGAGCACCCCACATGGACTGTTTATGCAGGGAATGCACTCATAAAGTGTGGCGAGACGGAGAAGCAGATTGGTGGCGCTGAGAGGGAGTTCATCCAGAGTTCCGCCATCAACTTCCTGACGCCTTTCAGGAACTTTCTAGAAGGAGACTTCAAAACCATCTTAGTGAGTTTCTATGGGAGGAAAACAATCTGTCTGCACTGCTTGGAGAAAAAAAAGTATCCTCCTGTGATTTGAAAAACTGCCAGGCGTTTGAAAATACACAGGATGTGGTGTTATAGTGTCCGTTATGCAATATTCCAAAACGAGCCCTTGAGAAACCAAAATTGAGACATTTAGGTTGAACTTTGACACCCCCCCCCAAAAAAATCATTTTTATCACCAATTATGCTTTATGTTTATGCTGGTTTTCAATCTTTTGTCTGAATGTGCCCAGAAAGAACGAAAGTTACTGCAAGTGAAACGCTTGGATTTGGATGCTGCCAAGACCAGGCTTAAGAAGGCCAGGGTGGGGGAAGCCCGAGCAGTGGTGAGTAGCAGTCATCTTGGCTTTTCCTTATGGGCTTCGGTTGTGGACTATATTTATTCAACTGCATGAAACCCATACAGATCCCACCTAGAGAAACACACCCCAGCTGATCTGATTCATTGGGATCTTTTTTTTCCCAATTAGAAGGCCTAACTTATGTTGAGAGCGCACAAGTTAAAAGGGTGTGGTCTACTGTCTTGTCTTTAAGTGGCACTAGTCACAAGTGACACAAAACCAGTTTCACAACCGTGGCAAAGTCATTTCCCCTGAACCACATGGTCATATGGCTGGCTTTAGGAAATAGGAGTTCCTTTTTCTTTGGAACGGAGTTGATCCCGCTCGTCCATTTTAGCGCTCAGCTTCCACACCTTCCAGACCGGCATTCTTCCCGACAATGGCCTCGTTCAATAGAAAACAAGAAATCTGTTCATTGTTAGAGGAAGAACAGTATGTGGTGGTAGGCTACCATGTGAAACAGGAAGGCCTGAAGGAACTTCTGCTGAGGGAGTTTTTCAGGGTGTGTGTGCGTGGGTGCAATGCCAGCTAGATTTGGGCACTAACCATGCTCACCTCTGCCTTCGCTCCCTGCTAAAGCCTGTGTTGTTGATGATTGATATGGGATCATCTTAACCTGCATTCCCACTGTTGTCTGAAGGAAGACCTCCCGGTGCAAAACTTTATAAAGCCTACTTAACATTTGGCATCATACACAGAATATCATATGATATAGAGTATCCATTGTCACCGTAACACCAATAGATTATTGAACACAGACATGTTAGATTTCCCCGGTTGAAAAACAAAAGTCCATCTAAATCCTTAATGTGTCTGTAAACAATGATGAGAAGCCTGATGCTATTTGTGCTGTCCTGTAGCATTTTGTTCACAGTGTATCAGCCACAAGATTCTGCCCAAGCCTTCCTATACAAATATTTTTTCAAGTTGTTTCTTTTTAGATGTGTTTCGTGTGGTGTGCATGCAATTGTGTCGTAGCAGCATGGATACACAGCAGTGTTCATTTTGTCAACGAAAATGTTGACTAAAAGTATTTGTTGACAACCTTTTTTCAGTCAACGTGCTTTTTTAAATATTAACGACAAAAATGAGTACGACATCTCTGTTCATTATGCCCTGACGAAATCAGAGGGGACGGAATCGATGTTCTAGTGGACAACAAATGTCCCAGAAGTGGCCGTCTCAAGACACTGCTTCTCCTACCAGTGTTGTTGTTGACTTCAAAACAACTACAATTTTCAATAAGCGACCGAGACTAAAACATAATACAAGCTCTTGACACAATGAACATTGATCACAAGAACACTCACTGAACGTACCCACCACGTACTGAAAGACTGCAAACACGTACGCGACATTACAACTGCCCGCATAAAGCAACCGTGGCTATAATGTCTGTCATTGTTTTCTAAATGCACACGAGCAGATGTGACTGGAGGAAGTGACAGAGGTAAGTGGAATGTTGAGGCCATCTCTGGAAGAAGCAGAAACACACACAGCCCCCAGCTAGCCATGGCCCTCACCCACCCAACTCCCTCCCCGACAGCAGTGTCTGCAGCTGCTGTCCTCAGTCTCAGTGTTTCATTGCCTCTACATATCCCCATCACACACAAACTCTCCTTGGTATATGGCAATAAAATACAGATGCTGTCAGTTATCATTCACTCATGACCCCCCCCCCCCCCTTGCTTCTGTAGTCTGCTCCCCAGCTATTGTATTAAATTTTTATAATGGTGAAGGACTGTAAGAACATTGCAGACTTTTTCTAATCAACATTAAGCTCAGGAACCAGCTGATGAGCTAAAAAAAAGCATGTTCCCCATCCAAAGAAAGCCGTTTACATTAAGGAGATAAGCAAAAAAGGCATTCTGTTTTGGCTGTGGAAGTTGTTTTGGGAACTTTTGATCCGTAGTTGTCCTCTTTTAGTTTTTGAGTTAATCCTCTCAAACATACTTCACAACAAAATGTGTGTTTCTGGTCTTTGTTTCTCTTTCACTCCTTGCCTCTTTCTTCATCCCTACCAGGCAGAGCAGGACCTGAGGATGTCTCAGAGTGAGTTTGACAGACAGGCGGAGATTACCCGTCTGCTCCTGGAGGGTGTCAGTAGCACACATGTATGTACAACATATCTACCATGAGCGCTTGGTAGGGCAACAACCTATTAGCGATGTTTGGCAATATCAGACCCCATAGCTTTGAACAGGAGGGTGATAGAAAGCTAGGGGGAAAAAAATAAGAAAAAGCAATGTCTGTAACAAATGGAAACGACTGTATCCCAAGTAATAACTGTCTTTTTTATGTTTTGGTTATGCTCAGGCACACCACTTGCGCTGTTTGAATGATTTTGTGGAGGCCCAGACCACATACTATGCACAATGTTACCAGTACATGGTGGATCTTCAGAAGCAGCTGGGCAGGTAAGCAATCATCCATCAGCTGAGGTTCTCAAAGGCTTGAAAAGGCTTTGTTTGTACACTTGATCAATGATATGATTATCGGACGATCGTACCAACAGTCATTTCCAGCTCATTTTGAGTGAAGACTTGCATGACTTGTGTATGGCTCCTATTGGGTACGGTCAGTCTAGTTTGTGATGAACCTCAGCTCATCAGCGGCACTTCTCTCTGCGTCTCCAGTTTCCCCTCGTCCTTTTCCAACAACAACCAGTCGTCCGCGTCCGGCGGGGCCAGCATCTCCGTGCCTAGCGCCCCGCTCTCGGCCTCCCTGCCTAGCCCCTCCATGGGGCGAAGCTTGACAGGCTCGCGGGGATCCGGGGGCTTCAGCGAGCTGCGGAGCTCCAGCGGCAGCCGCAAGGCCCGGGTGCTCTACGACTACGACGCCGCCGGCAGCAGCGAGCTGTCCCTGCTGGCTGACGAGGTGGGTCTCGGGACGAGTTTGTGTCTCACTGTAGGGGTACCACAGGCTGGAGGAGAAGCCATTGTGACCACAACGTCTTTACTAAGTCAATCTTGAATTCCTTGGAGTATTTTTTTGTGTACATACTTTAGTTCTGCTGTTTTACTTCCTTTTTGTACAAATGTTTTAATACAAATTATTTTTAAGATGTTTTTTTTTTGTTTAAATGTGAATCTGAATTCCTTTATTCGTCTCACAGCAGAGAAACTTACAATGTCACAAGATGACCCCCCCTCCCCTCCCTCTTTCTCTCTCTCTATCTAACACTTTTCATGGGCATTCCCAGGTCATCATGGTAAGCAGTGTCCCAGGCATGGATTCTGATTGGCTGATGGGTGAACGTGGAAGTCAGAAGGGAAAAGTGCCAATTACTTACCTGGAGTTGCTGAATTGAGTTGCTGTCGAGGGGTCAGGGGGAATCCCTTCAGATTCCAGTTAAACGCACGCAGCCTTCCATGTAATCCAGCTGTGATCTCATATTTATATACTGGATTGGGGATGGAGCTCACTTTCACTTGTATTCACTCAGGTTCATCAGATGAATTCAACTCGTATTTGGTTTTGTAAGAAAAGGAACCTTTACAAACTTGAAAGGTTTGACTGGACAGAGCGTATGGAGTCCAGAACAATGAGCTCCTCTTTTTACTTTCAGTAAATCAACAGAAGTTGAGTGAGCGAAAGTAAAAGGACCCCCCCGTTCCCTTTGTTTTTTGCCGCTATTGAGGCTTCCATGACTTTCTATTACCGTGGTGCAGCTCATACTGTGTGCCACACTTTCTCTAATCTTTGTTTGCAACAGAGTATATTGTTTACAATATACTTAACTCAGACGGTGACCTTAAAGTGCTTTTGATGTGATATTCCACCGTGCCAATACCAGTCAGGTTTGTAATTTGTAAAATAGTAAAGAAATAAATATATTGTAGCCTTAAAATTAAGCCAGGTTGTTTATTTCTACATCGTTCAATTCAGTTAGTTATGCATTCTTTATTAATTTGAGTGGACACATTTTTTAGACCTATGCATAATATGTTAAACATTGTACCTCACAGATGACTTGGTAGTAATAGTTGCTAAGTGGAGTGTGTGTGACAAGAGAATGTCAGAGGTCCTACATTACTTTATGGATTGCCAAGCACAAGTTGCCACTCTGTATTTGTGTACTGAAGTGCCTGTAAAGAAATGTCACAATAGGAAAAATGTTCAATATGTATGGAAATGCTTTTAACTGTAAAAACACAGTAATTATTAATATAGAGCAGCTTGAACAACTAACCAATCCAAATTTCAAACGCTAACTCTTTTAGATTAGCTTCGGATCAGCATTTTATTTAAAAAAAATTGACATAAAGTTGTTGACTTGGGTCTAATATTTTTGTTTAATAAAAATTATACTACCCCTATAAGCGCAACCCTGTTAATATTGTATTAGTAAATTGAAATATATATATATAGGAATGTAATTGCTTTTGCAGCTAACTTGTTTAACAGCTATGTCATAGAATTAAGGTGATACAGTATGATGTATTGAAATAAAATAAATCGTCTTACTATTCCCTTTCCTGTGCCTTCACTGTTTTGTGGTCCACTATGATGTGATGGTTAACCTGTTGATCTTTGGAGATTCACCAGTAGAGGGCACTTCATACAGGGTAATGTAAGCTCTGGGGACATTGTTCTCACATCTCCCTCTTCCTGGCCTACTCAATTATTGTTATTGTATTATTCTATAATAATATGTGGATAACTTTCCTATTTATTGACCTTATTTCAACACATAGAACTCTGAACTGACTTGATTATTTAAAGTAATGCCATGGTTTGCCAAAAGGGTTGTTGATGTGAGGCGTAAGCGGTTAAGGTACTAGGGCACTACTTTCCTCATTTTGTATTGCAGCTGTTTTTTAATCACTCTCCCTTTTATTACTTCATTATTATAATTATTATTGTTGATAGTAATATTAAGGTGGGGCAACACGGTGGTGCAGTGGTTAGCACTGTTGCCTCACAGTAAGGAGGTCCTGGGTTCGATCCTTACCTGTGGGCCTTTCTGTGGTGTTTGCATGTTCTCCCCGTGTTAGCGTGGTTTACCTCCGGTTTCCTCCCACAGTCCAAAAACGTGTAGGTTTATTGGTGACTCTAAATTGTCCATAGGTGTGAATGTGTGAGTTGTATGTCTATGTGTTAGCCCTGCAATGGACTGGCGATCTGTCCAGGGTGTTCCCCGCCTCTCGCCCAACGTGCATAGGATAAGCGGTTCTGATTATGGATAAATGGATAATACTAAGGTTGGAAAATGTTACTGATAAGACCACAGTAGTAACGCTAGCAAAAAATTGTTGAGCCATTAGAAAGTTTTTTGGGGCAAAAAAATCGCACCATATGCAGTAATAGTAGCGGTATACGTTTGAAGACACTTATACCGTATGGTCGGTTTCCTGTACACGGTTCAAATTAAAATATATGTCCTGATCTAAGCTGGATAATCATCTTTAATAGCAGCTTTCTATACGTTGTTTAAATTTGGTGTCCTCAACAATGTAAAACTTGACTTTCAGTTGGTGGATGGATGGTACTTATGTACTATATGATGAATCATATACATTCATAGCTAAACTGCAGAAAAAAGCTTTGACATACATTTTTACTTAACTCGTAACACAAAAAAAACACTATACCTATGGGCATCTGCAGTTGTTTAACATTTCAACCAGATCAGGTCTCTACCAACATAGATTGACTATACATCTAGGGATGCAGATCATGGGGAAACAAGAAAAAAAGGTCCTTCAAATTAAAAAAATGCAGTGTTGAGCAATGCCTGTTGATAAAACCAAAATCCTCTTGAAATCCACTTTTTGGAGGCTGGTGGAGTCCCCATTATCAGAAAAGGTATTGTATTTACAATATGCAACCTTAGTGGTTTCATTTTAACCTGGATTGAAATATGTCATGAATTTTCAAATGAACCTGGAAAAATTAACTTGGATCATTCTAAAGACTATTAAGGTCAACTTAAGTTCCCTGCAAAATAAGGTATATCTAAATTTTAATTTGTGAATTATCCTAAATTCTCATTAATGCCTAAAAATCCAAAATTGGTTAATGCAAGTCGATTTTCTAAATTACCAACCAAGGCGTTGTGCTTCTTCCAATGTTCCAGTGTACAATTAATTATCTGCAAATACAAAGGTAAAAAGGTAGTGCTCTGTTGTGAAATCCAAGTATGTATACAAATTGCATTATTATTGTACCATTTAAAGGATGGGTTTCAATAATAAATGTGATGTTGGAGTAAAGAATGGGTTAAGTGGAAGTGAGGCCTGGAAGCAGGTTGTTGACTTCATGTGCTGCCCGTTACTCACGCTCACATGCTGAGCGGCCCTGCACAGTTCCCTCCAAAAGATGTAAGACGGAACTTTATCCCCTGTGCTTCTGACGTTTTGAAAATTCAGCTTGGCGCAATACTGTGCAGTCTTACAATTAAACTTTTTGGTAGATTTGCTGACCCGGGCTTTGTACTCATATATTTCTAATGAGGATGTACAGGAACTAACCCTTACTTACTTACATGT
Organism: Galaxias rostratus; assembly: GCA_036024795.1. NCBI lineage: Eukaryota > Metazoa > Chordata > Actinopteri > Galaxiiformes > Galaxiidae > Galaxias > Galaxias rostratus. The sequence continues at coordinate 3,695 of JAVQJS010143746.1, read as the reverse complement.
TTTACACCTCTTAATCGTACAGGTTATCCCATTTATGAACTCTTCCTAAATAAATTTGCCAAACCCTTTTGTAATCATGCATTTAATTATCTTAATCTCTTGTTCATCAATTCTAAGACTTGTATTACAACTCCACAAAATTGTGCTTTAATTACACGTCTGTTTTAAATGTTTTGGTCAGTGTAGGAATTTTTGTGTTTGAGACTATCATGATTTATTTCTGACACAAATAAAGATGCTGTGATAATGAGGCAGTTTCTTTTAGTTTTATTTTTAGCTGTACTTCTGAGAGCAGGCTTACTTTTTTGGACATCTGCACACCACAGCCGTTAGTCATAGTAAAGTGGTTAATATTACTAAAGGTAATGTTAAACAGTCAAACATTTTACGGAACGTGCATTTTCTCTACTTCTGACACACAATGTTGGTAAGGTCAGTAGGAGAGCGGAATAAGAATTATGATTCTCAGGTCCGTCTTTAAAATGATTTCACAAGCAAAAGGAAGCCATAGCAAACTTGCAGATCGACAACGTTTTGGAATGCGTAGGAATATGTGAATAAATAGATTGGATCCGTTTGAAATGGTCCAGGAGGTCAGTTCTGTGATATTGCAATATTATACATGTTAGCTTGCTTTTTTTTTTTTTTTTAACTCGCATAATAAAGCGCCGGTCTGTATCGCAGAGCACACTGTTGCAAAGACTGGGGTTTCTTATTTACAAAGCCGCTTGGTGTATTACTCTCAGTGGAGGGCCCTGGAACTCAAGTCCCCATCCACATAAGTGGATTAGTTGTGCATTGCTGACTTTGCAGTCAGTTTTTGTTTCTTTCTCTGGCTCCAACCACCATGACCCAGAGCACCACCACTGTGGTATTATGGTTACACTCTGGTTAAGCCTGCGCTGTGAATCCTAGAACTCAACAGTACCAATTAGGGTGTCTTTAACCCTGATATACACACATTGTACATCTTGTTTCTCCCATAATGGTAATGTATAAGCATGGTGGCTATAGTGTATGCAGTATGGAACTGTGTCTGACATTTTGTACAATTTGATGTGTGTTGGCTTTAATGTTTAGTTCAAGTCGACGTGAAAGGTACAGTTTGAATTACCATATAAAGAAGTTTTTGTGTTAAATATAAACAGAATGATCAAATTCCGTGAGATCCCAGATGCAGTTTTGTCTCACGAATTAAAAGGAAACCTCAAACTATTTTCTTCAGAGATACAAAACTGGGCAGTTGCTGCAGATCTCAGCTAAACAGGAAATTTCTTGTTTCCTTTGCTGCTTTTAGTAACAGTTTGCATCACACTACTTCTGCATATTTGTGTGCACACACATTAACGCACGCCACAAGACACATGATGAATGCAGCCACATTCTCTCATGATGGCCCTGGAGACGAGGTTGGTGTGAACCACACTGCCTACATCGATGAACAATGCACATTTCGGCAATGAACAAAAATATGAATGGGAGTATTTTTTATAATATAGTATGAATTTTCACTCTACATTCCAAATGTTCAAATGTTCTACAGTATAAGGTGCAGTGTACAAAAAGTGCTCAAATTGTCCCTTGGAAAATATTTATTACAAATGTGCCATTCTAATGTGTATTTAATGGTAACAGTCACATACAATATAACAGTATATGCAGATCTTTAATAGATGTACCTTTTCAGCACATTCACCCATGCTGTTGCATTTACTTATCAGTAAGGGACTGGTCGCCAGCATTTCTTCTTAATAGTCTTAGGCAGCAACCGAGGGTTAAAGGTGAGGAGAAAAATTAATGTTATACCCAAGAGAGACAGACAGGCAGGTACAATAAGCAGAAAGTACCACAAAATGGAGTCCTGATCTGTGTCACTGTAACATGTTATCCTATCTAAAAGCCCAAGACTGTGTGTCCTTTTGGCAACATCTTGACATACTATTTCTGACAGTCCTGCAATATTGATTGTTTTTGTGCTTTTAAAAACTCTGTACCATTCCAGTTGGCAACAGGTGAATACATTTCCCATGAGAAAAATTTCCTGGAGTTTTGGGGCTAAAGCATTCGCCTGATCCAAAGAAATAGAAGTCAGTTTGTTGTCCCTCAAATCCAGTACCCGGAGCTCAAGCTCCAGAAGTGAACGGGGGAGAAATGATAGACAGTTTCTTGAAATGTTCAAATATTTTAGGTTTCGGAAAGGGGAAAAATCAAAACTTTGCAAGCCTGTTTTTCCCAAGCTTAGATGCTGTAAACTGTTGCTAAGGCTTTTTATGGCCCCTGGCGCTAGAATGAGTCTTGGATTGTCGGACAGTTCCAAGTGTGTCAGGGGAGTCCCTGTAAATGCTGATAATGGGATTCTTCCCAGGTCACATCCTGAAAGGTAGAGTTGTCTTAAAGACAGCATATTTCTCCAAACCATACAATCAGAATTATTGAAATTGTGTTCAACGTCTATTTCAGATGGGCATATTCCTACCCTGTTGTAGCTGATATCCACTGACCTGAGACTCTGTAAAGAGGAGAACAACTTTAACGGTAACCTCTGCAGATCATTCATGCCCAGATTAAAGTAAGTCAGGTTGCTGAGCAACTTTAATGAAGTTTGGTCGGCCGCAACCTCTGTCAACATGTTATTGCTCACATCCAGCTCGTACAAACTGGCTGGGAACTGTTCTGAAGTCAGATTTAAGACCGTCAGACAGTTGGTCCGTACCCGAAGTCTGGACAGGGTGTGCATCTTCCTCATGAATCCCAGAGGGAAGTATGCTACTTGATTCTGGCTCAGATCTAGGAGAACCAGGTTGGAGATGTCCCCATGTAGATTTTCCTCCCACAGCTGTGCCGTGACGTTACTCTCGTTCCCTTTCAGATTGTAGAACTCAACACTGCTGGTCACGTTTGGGAAGGTCGCATTGTCGCCCAGGTGTTCATAAAAACTGAGTCTATTTTGGGAGAGGTAAAGGTTTTGAAGCCGACTCTGGGTAGGCAGAAAAGGGAAAAAGATGAGCTTGTTATCAGTTAAATCCAATGTTTCCAGATGAAATGTATCCTGGATATTCTGATTGGTAATGAACCACTCAATTGCATTGTGACTGGCGTTTAGGACTGTTAGTTGAGTCATCTGGAAATCAACCAAACAGGGGAGATAGTTGAAGGCTAGGTTGAGTCTCTGAAGCTTAGGCATGGTCTCAAAGGCATTGTCAATCTCATACAGCATGTTTTTCTGCAAGTCTAGCTCTTTAAGTTGGGGAAGGTTCGTAAAAGAGCTCTCATCCAATCTTTGTATAAGGTTCCTGGACAAATTGAGGTATTCTAATGATGTCAAGTTCAGGAGAAGAACCGAGGCCATATTGTCCGTAAGCCCATTTTCTGAGAGATCTAAAATTTTAAGACTTTTCAATCCATAAAGCGCAATACTGGTCATGTAGTATTCAGTATGAATCCTGTTGTCAGCTAAATTAAGACTATCAATGTCGACAGAGTTGTGAAAAACAGCTGCGTCTAAAGCTTCCAAATTGTTTTCAGCTAAACTTAGAGTGTGTAGGGAGGGGTAGCTGGAGATAGCATCCTTTGGTAATGTTTTAATGTTGTTGTGGTTAAGGTAAAGCTCCTCAATGGTGTCTGATAGATCTGTAGGCACCGAAGAGAGGCCCTTTTCATTACAGAGCGCCGTTCTTTGCATCTATAAAGTAAGA